>JAZGTK010007898.1:0-18874 GCA_036877625.1 Ambastaia sidthimunki
GTACATTTAGTAAATGACTCATAGTAAGTTAACAAGAGTCTAAAGTGCCCAAATGTTAAAAGGCTGCAGAATTGAGAAGCACAGCAAATCTTTCCTGGCCACCCCCTATATTTTAAATTTCTCATTGACTTTCCACCACAACTTTCCTGGCTTCTGGGTATGATGTAGAAAATTGAGTTTGTTTAGTTGTTTTGAAAGGAAGCAGATTCACTCGACTGCATTTATGAATTTAGGACTACAGATTTCAAAACTAGAGCCTTGGGATAAAGACGGTTTGTGGTAGCAAACAAAAAATGAACAAACAAAACTGCAGTAATATTGTTCAGGATAAATTTGGTTAGGATTATTACATTGAAATAACAAAACAAAGTGGTTTCTTAATAGCCCTGAGGTTCATTCCTGAATTCAATGGTTATCATTTCCACAATCTATCACAACAGAGAATGACGTTTTTACAGAGAGACCTGTTATTTTTATGAATCATGAATCACATAGAACTATGTGTGGTTTAATAGCCACAAAAACAACTGTTTATAAGAGCATCTGGTTGTCTTAGTGATGTAATCTGGGTGGTACAAATGTTCATTTAGTGTTCATAACACATAATCGGGATCAGGAGTTGATCAGGAGTTGTCTGACATCTACTGGTGACATAATGGCACTACAAAAAAAACATGCTATAAAGAATGAGAGTTCAGTTTATAATTCAGCATGTCGTAACAAAGATCATGAGACGTGTAAATATGAACGTTGAATAAAATTAAAAGAAAACAAAAATACTTACATAAGAAAGCGCGATTGTTCAGGACAGATGTCTTTGTAAATCAGTGAGGCATTTGCTAAAAACCTGTGGGTTGTCGCATCCGTTTTTACAACCATAGCTGCTTAAAAGAAACCGTAGCCTCCAAGCCTAAAACTAATAAAAACTAGAATGTACACTGTTTTTTTAATCTATGTTTTATGATCCAACGTGACTACAGAAAATAATGTGACTTTCTTCTGACCAGCTTCAATATTACCCAGAATACCCTGCGATGAGAACGAGGAATTATGGGAGTGAGAGTTTTTTCTGGGGTGCGTACTGCTCAAGTCAGCTGAGAATGCTTCAATAAATCCTTAGAACATTACAGACTATTATTCACACTGCAGCTGATTCCAATTAGCTGTGTATTAGCCTGTGTATTTTCCACAACAGTGTTCATCATCATTTTTACCAGCTTGTTCGTCTCTTTCATCATTATTTTTCGACTGATACTTTTTCAAATTGCTTGTCTTCTGCGTACCATCTTGAGTTGGAAGGAATATATGTACGCTGCTAGATATATGTGGAGAAAGAAAGAAAGAAAGAAAGAAAGAAAGAAAGAAAGAAAGAAAGAAAGAAAGAAAGAAAGAAAGAAAGAAAGAAAGAAAGTTATCTGCAGTGAAGATCTCGCCATTTTTATATATTGTATATATTACTTTGTAATACAAAGTAGTTTAAGGAAAACCTGTTAATTATGATTATTACATGTCAGTAAAATGTCAATGATGAAGAAATGTCAAGATACAGAAAGATTTGACAGGTTATCTTTTAACAGAGCGAAGATCGATTGTTTGAGAGAGTTGTGCCCATTATTACTGCAGGTGACTTAAATTAGCCCCTTATAGCCCCATTTAGGATGGCACGGGAAAGGACTCCTCCTGGGCCGTTTGTGGCGTGGCTTCTCATAGATCACAAAAAGGAAATAACCACCACATGGACCAAAATGCCCAGAAGCGCTGCGTCTATGAAATTGGATATTTAAAGGCAACCGAGAAAACAGTTCACGTTTACTCTCTGCGGACAGATGGGGGTGGAAACGTGTTCTGTAACTGACTATAATAATGTGAGGGTGTGCTGTGTGCGACGCTTCTTATAACGTGACAGAGAAGAGAACAAGGTATGGACTGAGCACTCGATGAACGCAGAGGCTGTATCCGCGAGCGCTCACTCCAGAGAGCGACGCCAGTGCGTCACCTTTCAGAAGAGCGCGTGGACCGAGCGCGCTGTCACTGAACTCCGGCTGCAGGTAAGCGCATATACGCCATCATCACTTGGAAATACTTATTACTAGACGTTTGGATTATGTTGAAAAAACAATGATGTTGGCATTCATTTTAACTGTCATTATTTCCGACGATTATTCTTTCTGTATGTATATGGTGCTGTTATTGACGTGTACAGGCGTATATTTTTGCACAGCGAGAAAATGTTTTACATGCACTTGTAGCAAAGAACATAATTGTTGCTTTTTAGTTTAATTTCTCAAGTCGATTTAAATCCATTTTAGACATATGAATCAACGCAGATAGTAGATCGTAATTGCATCCTAATTCCTAAAACCACATATATAGGATTGTTTGTTTGTGAATCTATAAAGATACACTCTTGAAAACATTTCTGTCTTTGAACATGTTAACTGTGATGCAGAAATTTGACTGGGATAGTATACATGTACATGCGCTGGTTTCTTAACCTTAGTATCGCATGTCGTTACAATTCACTGCAAACTACGCAGGGCGATTTGATGCGCTCTATAAATGATTATACCAGTCATGGCTTTTTAAATAAAGGTACCCGCTATTTTGCCGCTTCAAACAGATTCAAACTCATGAGGGAAATGAAGTGTTTTGTCAGCATACTGGAAACACTAAACCGGCTTGTTGGAGGCAGAAAGCTGAGTGAGTCTCTCAACGAATATGTAATGCAACACCAACTCTGATTCTGCTGAGACCTGCGATTGAAAGTTCAAGAGGTGCAGAGGTCCCTGTGAGCCACTTTGTTGACACCCCGTTGCAATCCCGTTATATTTCTGTCAATGCACCTGAAACATAGATGAATAAAGGCAAGATAGTTAATTAGCACTTTAAAATACATCTGCTATTTAAAACACTTCAATGTAATTGGATGTTTTTACATAGTGAGTTTGCTGTCTCATTTACCTTTTACATAAAAATAGAATTGTTATAATTATATTACTTGTTAATTTGCTTTACAACAATGCAAATTTGTGAAAAGTGTGATAGAATTTAATTCAATTAAAACTGGATTTACATTTACATACATATTTTGACATAAATATTTAAACATTCTATAGTTATAATTAGGTCTACAGTATTACTTGACCAAAACAGGTTTTTCTAATTAGTAATACATGTAATTTTTAACATTTTTGTGTTTTATAAATAGCTTTTTTCATATTTTATACAAGCACCAGGTCACTTGAGGTTGTGCAGCTATTGTTCCAGAGTTCTTTAAAACCCTACGTTTACTATCTATATTCAGTCTTCCTATCTATTTACCGAACGAGAATAACACATAGTTTTGCATTTAAGTGTGAAACATCTTTCTTTGAGTAGATTTAGAACATACTGCCAAAAATGAATTCATTCCCAGATGGGTTTCTGAAGAAAGAGGTTACAGTACGAACACCTTCTCTTCAGAACATCAACTTGAATTTCAAATGAAAGGATTTATTTTTTTATTGTTACTCCGTGAAGAGGTTATGGCATTGCTTATTCACATAGGCTATATTTTCAATAAGTGCCTATTTTAAACTATATTCACCAAAATGTTGATATCGTCTTGATCACTGAACCGAATTGTTTGTCACAAAACTTGGAGGAAACAGAGTTTTCTTTATATTGTCTAGTGTGTATGTCAATGAAAAAATCTCTGAGCAGTGAGCTGAACTGTAGAAGTGGGTGCCTTCCTCCCTAACCAACACTGAAATGAGCTTCTGAAAAAGTATCAGTTGTAATAATGTTATTTTTCTCTTACTCAAATAGACTCTTCAAAACCGCTGGAACGTTGCAAAGAAAGGTCATTAATCTATACGCCGCAGCAAGCGAGCCTATTAAACTGCATCAAAGTCCTGCTTCTGGCATTCCCGCTCCTTATGTCGCACCGCATAAGATGCAGTGTTGCAGATTGCCCTGCAACGCTATGCATATTCAGTTTTTGGAGGATAAAGATGCCGACTTTTTTTAAAAAGGAATGTTGAGTTTTTGCTCTGTACAGATGCATTAAAAGCAAGGAATCTACAGAGAGAATGTTTCATAATCTTAATAGTTCACCCAGAAATGAAAGACATCAGGAATTCCACCTCAAGTCTATCAAAAGCTGCTTGACTTTCTTTTGTGAAACTTAAGAGAAGAACCATTTATTCTATGCAATTAAAGTAAATGCGATTGAAGCTGACAGTCTCCTTTTGTGCTCCACAGAAGGACATGATGGATTTGGAAAAACAGGGTGAGTTCTGATTGAAGAATTGTCATTTTTAGGTGAATTTAGTAACAATGTATAGTGCCCTTTTCAAACACGTTATTCATTATTTATCATAATTCAGAATACCAGCTGTACATGCAAGGCAAGCCCTGGCACAGCACCTTGCAATGTGTTACAGTATTTCATTGAGCTTCTGTCATTAAATTGTTTTAATAAGGCCCAGTTAGGTACAATTAGCTTACATCACATGATGAAACAGAATGTGTCCAATTTGGCTGCTGGTTAAGCCCTTTGAATTTGTTCTCAAATAAAGAACAGGCAGCCCCCACACTTCCCCGGGCCAATTGTTTATAGATCTGATTAAGGTACAGTTCCTGTCACTCGAAATAGCAGAATGGCTGAGCCTGGTACAGAAAAAGGATGTTTGTTGGGCTGTGCATTGCAGTGGGCTTGTGGAAAACTGAACCACTATTGTTTTGCTTACAGGAAGAACTGTAGAACCATTTGTTGTGGTCCTTTTTAGAGAACCAAACACAATGGGCCTTCACACTGACCTCCAAGGTCCTTGCCTACACTCTTGGCCGCAGCTCCGTATGGCTTCATATTGTAGGAAATGATCTTCAAAGTATTTATCTGAGCAAGAATGCAAAGTCATGTTGCATTTGGTCCTAATTGCTTCTTTGTGCAGCTCAGCTATTGTTTTGGTGTGTACAGTACAGCATTGTTACCACGCATGGTGTGATAAGTCAAACAAGGAGAGGGGCCTTGGCAGTCTTCTTCAAAGAGGCAAAAGCCATTTACAATGCAGAACACGTATGTTCCATTTTGTGCTGTCACTGTGTAAGCATTACTCATTAGCTTACATCAATTCTTTAATTACAATTTTTATTAATCGCCTGTGGCTACTTAAGTAAAGCATACAAGCTTCGTTTTAAATCCATTTCATTGTTGCACTGATTAAAAGCAATCCAGATAAGTAATGGAGTAAATGCCTAAATAGATGGTCTACTTTGTCCTTAAAATGACAAAAGTAACGATTCCAGTTCAGTACTCTGGATCACTTTAAAAAGTTACAATTGATTTGGGTTCAGTGTGAATTCAGATTCAGATTACTTCTTTTTTTTTCAGATTCACATTGCTATTGTTTTTTCTTGTCTTTCTTTTTTTTTGCATTTTGATTAATTGTGGGGCACTGCACTGTACTTTTGCTCCTACAATGCCAGGCCACATTCAGAACAGCTCTTCCTGACTCTCCTATGTTATCTGATTGAGTCCATACTGGGTTTCACTATTTTGTCAGCACGCAGGTTTTTCCTGCCTGCTACTCTTTCCGTTCACCTTGCTGGGTCGTCCTTGGGCTAAGGCATCATGTGGTGCGCGTCCCTGCAGCTTCAGAAGTGGGTTGGACCTATTTTCATGTTAGGAGCTGCGAGATTTTACTGATTGCTGTCTTTCACCTTAATAGAAGGCAGATATAGTGTGTCCTGTGCTATGTGACAATATTTAGATTAAAAAGATAAGACTAGCTTAAAAATGCAGGATATTGATTGGCACAGTGATGTATTAGAAAGTAAAAATATGGTATTTTGATATGTGGTACTGGTGCTCTTTCAAAGCTCAGACACGGGAGAGTTCCATTCTTATTTTTTTAACTATCAGCTCAACCTTTAAAGGAGGCAAATATGTGGTGACTAGAGTTGTTTTCTCAGGAGAAAAAACTGAAAGCAGATGTTCCATTTGATCACATTGATGTCAATGAGAAACAAATGTGATATTAAAGTGATTTTAATTGCCATATTTTTTTCCTATTGGTGAACATGTTCATATACCATATGAATTCAGCATACACCATATTTTTGTGCACAGCAGTCTAAATGTACTAGAATCAAGGGCATAGCGCTAAAGAAACTGTTTCAACTTTAACGTTTCAATAATCTGAACGTTCTGAGTTACAAATTTTGTTGCTGTGATAATCTCTCATTCCTCTGGGATTTGCATACCTGTGATAAAAATAGGCACTTATACTCTAAGTTGTTGGATATGTGAGGAAGGCTCTGGAGAGATTCTCTGTCTTTGCTGCAAGGTGCCTTATGATGTCATTAACCTCACTTTATGCAATTTGGGCCAGAGCGGCTGTGTTCCCCTGGCGTGGTCATGTGTAATAGGTAGGGCTACTCTGATACAAGATATAACAGAAAAGCTATTTTCAGTGTTTGTGATAAATGTGGTGTTCAAGGCATGAAGAAGTATATCCACCCCACAACTGCCCCCTTCCCTCCCCCCCCCCCTCTCTCTGTCTCTATCATTCCTAATCTCTCCTCCTCTTGTTTCTCCTGCACTCATTACACTCTCTTTATCTGTTTGGCAGTAAGGCAGGAGAGGTGGAGGAGATGAAGGTGACCTGTGGCTGGGCCAGGGGCTGCAACACAGGACATGGGAGCTGCCTCATACTCCCGCTCGTGTCTTGTGTTGCAGCCAGTGGAACTGCTGCGCTGTCCACATCAGAGACGAAAGCATCACATTCAGAGATCCTGCAGCAGGAGGTACCGTCATCATGGAGACTCATCTGCTGATTGCATGAGAACACTCTGATGATCAGTAAGATTCTGAATAAAAGGCATTTTCAAACTTTTGAAAAATGCACAATTAATGTAAATGCAAATGCAAGAATTCTGGAATAATTAAGGGAATAATTGTTAGTCCTTTGATTAAAATGCATGACAGTAAATGAGATTAGAATGATTGTAATAAACCAGGGCAATTTTTTCCAGCAACATTTTTTGTTATGCTTGTTGTTGAAAATCTTTTAGCAATTACTAAATTAATACAAATATATATTCTGTGTAAGGACCATAAAATGTTTGTCCAGTCTTTGCATTCAGTTCAATCTTATGCTTTCAAGCTAGCTTGCTATTGCTAGCAACTGCCTACCACTACCTAAATGTAGTTTAATATTTATTATCAGTTTTCGTTATTGCTTTTTTGTGAAAACAAATAATTGTAGCAATTATAATAGCAAAATTTGGAAAATACTTTTTTAAATAGCCAAATGTCAGAGTGACATAATCAATATTAAAGAAACTGTTTTTTTGTAATGTGACGTTAAAAAAAGAGTATAAGAAGTGATATCACAATGAGGACTGCTGTAGGCCATTATGACTGTGGGTCAAAGTCAATTTAACCCATTTAAGTTAAGAAAAACCCAAGAAAGGTATTGGTTGTTATATGGTATATTTAAAACTATGTGGCATATTAATACCATTTGTTAAATTATATATATTAAAAGTTTTACATTTATTTGTAATTTTTCAATTAACTAATTGGACTAACTAATGACTAAAACTAATTGAAAATAATGTATAAGGTGTGTATGGATTTAAGGAAAATATTATATTACATTTTACTTGATAGTCCCATGTGGGTAAGCTAGCTTTTTTGTCACCTTGTATGTAATCTTATTTGTCATTGACCCAATAATTAAATAAATACCCACTTGGTTTAATAAGCATTATCTCCACCTTTATGAAGTTAGCAAAGCAAAAGTGTGAAAATAGTCCTGACACACCTGGGCTTAGAAAAAAACTGCAAACTTCAATTTGATTCCATTCCTATTATTTGTATTGCATTTTACACTCCACATTTTTTTCATAGCAGCTTCACAGAAAATAGGAAAGTTTCTGGTTTGAATAATGCAGATAAAGAAGTACAAGATTGGTTTTACTTACACATGTATGTATATATATATATATATATATATATATATATATATATATAYACACACACACACAGACACTCATATATACACTCTCACACAGTCTCAGATGAGCCATTTGCTGCCAGGTGTAAATATTCGGATCGAGTTTCCTCTCTGCCAACTGAGACCTGCCTGAGCTGAAGGAAGGCAACAGTGCTGTTCATTTAAACCTGTGAAATGAAGTTGTTTTCTGTCAGGGATGTCACTTGATTGGAATTTAAATCCAAGAGTAGCCTGGAGACGCAAATTGTTTGTATCAAAAGCATAGTGAGGGTCTGAATTCTGATGAACAGGTTTATATGGGGAATAGAGTTCTTTCACAGGCCCTTTCAAATTATTACCTGAAATTCTTCAGGAATTATCTCTTTTCTAAATCTAACATCTTTGAATTGCATTATCTTTTCTGGTCAACTTTGTCTGTCATAACCACCAACTCTTGATCATCAGGACCCTGTTATAAAATGATCTTGCATCAACTTAAGTTGATTTAAAGTTTTGCAATAATGACCATGTGACTGTACATTATCCTGCTTATACATACAAGAGATGTGACTAAGACCACAGAATGTTCTGAATGACCAATCAAAATCCAGTATTACAGCAAGCTGTCTAATAAGTTTACTTAAATATGTGCATATACACTACATGCTTGTTTTTGTCATTTTTTTTCTTTATTTTTTGCCTGCATCAGGTAAACAGCTTGAACAGCATCAGATGTTTAGCACAAGACAAGGCATCAGCCAAAAACAGAGACAAAAGCCACAGTTGACAAGCAGCCATCTGCATATCAAAGACTTTTCTGCTCAGTGTGAACTGTAACTGTTCCCTTCTGCACCTGGCAGATGACAGCACATTGAGTCAGGATGCTTTATTGTGACAGGCCATGTAACTAATGGGTACATTGCTTGGTTTTGTCATCCCTGGTTTCTTAATTACTCTTTCAGCGTGGGCTAGAAAACTAAATGCTTTCATTGGTAGAGTCAGGTACTGTAGCTGGCTTGTTTCCATGCCCTTTAGATTTGTACTTAACCTTTGTAAGGTCTGTTGCTGCATTACATTAGACTGTGTCCAGGTGCTGGTGTAACTGCAGAAATTCAGCTTCCTCTCAGCAGATCTATAAATCAAGCTCTTCATCAGCAATATTCATTTGTATGCATTACACATTCAAGGTCAATATTAGGTTAAGCTATGAACCTCAGAAGGTCCATCTAAGGGCTGTGCTGTATGAGCTACTTTCACTGTAAAAAATGTTTTGTAATCCTACAAATGTACTTGATGTGGTAACAAAGTTTCTAATTTATTAAAGTGAAAAATAATATTTAATATGACTTAATCATGCTTTACATTTGGTTTCACCAACTATTCAACTATTTTGTTTGTTTATTGGACAAAAACATGTTGATCGACTGAATTTTAAAAATGTTACGGAAGGGCTGTCTGGGGCTACACTAACTAAAGTCATTTCACAGAATAAGAAATAGCTCTTCAGGGTAACAACACCACATTGCAGTTTTTAAGATACTTGGAACTAAAAGACTTTTGAGAAACAGTGGGAGTGCTGAGTTCTATCACAAAAAGGACACTGCTTCAGTTGTTTATATGATATCTGTCACTTGTCTGTGTTAAGACCTACTGGTACAATAAAAAAGACTAAAGCATAAGAGAAAGGGTTTGAATGTCCTTGATAAAGCGCTGAGCATTTCAATTGTGTGGGTGAGTGCGTTACCGAGCCCCTGTTAAAGCATTCAGCTGTGACAGAATGCACAGACTGAGAGAGTTTTATTGCTACCTCTGCAAGCTTTAGCAGAGTGCCTCAGTCTGCCTTTGATATCAAACATTGCTCTGCGGACGCCTCTGTAGGGATTGTGCCTATGATGGGAGAAATAATCAGGATGGATTTAAAGAAACAAGTCACACAAATTTTGGTATACACATACATACATGGTATACACAATAAATGCCAGATGCTGTAAGTTTATAAAAGACTGTCTTGCAAATACCAACAAGACCGTTGTCATGGTCACCAATACAAAAAATACAGGCAACACATCGGGGCTGTGAATCTGTGTGTCATTAGCAAGAAAATTGCAATCAAGTATGTTTTGAGTCAGAAACATTTAAGTCAGACAGATTCTGATTGGTCAATCACACCATTCAGCGGAATATTTCAGCATTTAAATAAGAATATTTAAATTGCTGAATTACATACAAGCAGGATAATATACAGTCAGACAGCCATTATCACAAAATTAACCCTGTGAAGATTTACACTTAAAACTTCTCAAATTGACTTTTCAACTAATTTTAATATGTTTGCTGTTGTATAACGTGTTCATATGACTTTCAAGTTTATTTTGTCTGATTTTATTTTTTCCACTTAATAAATATCACAATCTATTATTTTGTTTTCATTAACTTTGTCAATGTCTAGAGTGTTATTAAGTGACTGAATGTGCTTTTCTAAATGTAGCAATAAACTAAAGGACACATATCAACTCAGCATCCCAGCTATCATTTTAAAATTCCTGTAGCTCAACTGGTAGCGCATTGCGTTAGCAGTGAAAATAGTTGCGGATACGCACACACTGATAAAATGTAAAGCTTGAATGCACTTTAATTCGCTTTGGTGTAAAGTGTCTACCAAATGCATAAATGTAAAATATAAAGGACTGGATGTGGAAAGACTGCTGTGTGAGGCGGAAACACAGAGGGGTCAAATGGAGGACAGGGGAACCAGAGGAGGTGACCCGATCAGTGCCAGTCTATTTCAGATAGCCTGACAAACTCTCCCTCTCTCTCTCCATCATGGTTTATTCATTCCACACCTCAGGAAACACTACTGCTAAAAGCTCTGCCAAGAAATAAATATGCTTAGTGGCACAAGTTTAAGTCAATTTATATAATCCATGCCAAAGAAAGGAGATGATTGATGTTGGCTGATAGATCAGTGGATTGTGAAATTAGCACGCTGGTTTCTTTCCCCTGTTGCTGAAAAAGAGCTGACAGGAACATGACAGAAAAAGTCTTGTTTTAATTATTGCTGTTCTCTAAGGCATTTTGTTTACATGCTGTAAAAATGTTGACAGCTAATCTAAAAATGTACAATAGCAAAATTAACTGTTTATTCAGTAAGATTATTTATTATGACTCAGTCGACCTGACAGTATATTAGGTTACACCAACAAAAGTTATTTATAAGGGTTAGATCAGGAATTAGATCACTGTAAGGAATGACTTTTTATTACTGTGTTTTATCTGTGGTCTCATATTTGACCGCAGCACAGCCATGCTGATATTCAGTATAACAGCATTCTTTCACATGTCGCATAATTGCCACAACGGTGTGACATCGGATGATCGCAAGAATTAGTCATCATTAACATTATTGTCCTGGTCCTGTCGCAGCATTCAATTCAATCCGTCGGAGATGATCAATGCAACTAATTATGATACAGGAGCATTTTTATCAGTATGTACATGTTGCTTCACGTAAACTCATAAAAAATGTCTGATTGATATTTGTGTGAGGGTTTGGGATGTTTGTTTGATGGCCAACAGCCAACAGCACCTCAGCGCGCAGCGGCATTGAAGGGTGTCATTGTACTCGCTTTTGATAAATGTGAGGGGGAGTGAAGCAAGGAACAATTCCTGCAGTGTTATCAGCAGCGAGCAGCAGAGTCAGGGGGGCCCATCTGCAGGGACGAGATCACAGTCGCGCTGCTCGCCTTCCTTCATCAGCGCGGACAGACCGTTACTCATGCAGCCTGCGGAGCATTGGCGATTCTCCAATGCATCTCCGTTATCGGTCACAAATATCTTACTTGTTGATAAAGACAAGCAACACTATTATTTAGTCACACAGATTCCACCAACATCAAGATTTTAGGTTAAAATATATATAGCCTTTATATGTATAGGGGGAAAAAGTATAGACATATTTTTGGTGCTGCAGCTGGTCTCCATTTGGTTCTGTGTTGTATCATAAAACTGCCAGTAATTATGCTTGCAAAACTCCAGAAAAATGTTGTCAAAAATAGTTTGAGATGAAATATAGAATGTCACAGTGCTGTCACTGCTGGAAATTTGGTGCTAACTACACCTAGCTTATCTCACCGTGTTGGCCCATCAAAAAATGACAGTCTTGTTTGAAATCTATTTCTGGCATTATGCTCATTATTTTACTGAGAAACTGACAGTTTTTTAATGATAAACTGAGATATGGGAATAAAACCCTTTCAAAAATTTTGATGGGGAAATGAATGTGACAGTTGTATTGAGCAGCCCAGTAGTCCACAACAGGCTCTCAGGAAAAACATGAACCTCTAGCAAAGCTTTTCTTTTAATGCCGTGCTGCATTCCATCTTCTCACCTTTTGTCTATAATTCAGCACAAATAAACAGTTCTGTTGCCAGGGTGCAGAGTTCAGGTTTTTGGGGCATGTGATAGGGGCTTAGGGGGTAAATGGTTGAGTGAGAGTACCATTGTACGGTCACTCTGTTTGTTCCAATCTAAGACCAATTCTGTGGTTTCTTTTCCAAAATAAAACAGAAAAAATTTGGGGTAAAGAATCCAAAGTCCACTTTCCACACAGAGCAGAATTTTAGCTGAGTAGTAACTGCTCAGACTCGCTTACCACATGACTGAAGATGTTCTGCATTGTGGAATGACTGCATGGCATACTGCCTTCTGTAACCTTGGAGCTGCTGTGCCTGGCTGAGATTAAGGACAGCACTGCAACCCTTTCTTTTGAAGCAGGACACAGTCAGTGTGATTACCAAGCTTTCTGTTTTCTACAAAAGCCGTAACACACAATGAAAGCATTGACTATTAATGCACAAATGCTACTGGGAATGACTCTTGCTCGCTAATAAATTAGAGTGGGAATGTGTGGACTCCTGGGAAATCCATCAATTCATCAGTGAGGTTTTCCATGATAGTCTTTAACTGAATAGCCATTAAGATGCAAGTTGGCAGTGCTTTCCGTAGTCACCTAATTTATTTTAGGCTCTGCAAGGTCACAAGTCTTATTGTTATTATTTGGGGAAGATGGACACATGGGCCAACCTCAACATAGGATGATGATGAACAGTGAACATTCTCAGAACATTGGCTAATGTTATTATTAGCATTGGTTAATATTAATGTTGAATATTGGATGTTACATATATAATTTATCAAAAATGTCATTATTTTTAATTGTCAGTGGAACATTTTAAAAAGTTACAGATATTTAAAAAATTAAATAACGGTATTATAACCAAACAGTAACATTAACACAATTTCTAAATAGCTGGACATTTTAAATGTTACTAGAATGTTTTTTAAGGTTTTTATTACTTAATAGAAATGTTAGGGAAACATTACAAACTGATGTTGTTAGCTGGGTAGCTGCTTCAAGCAAACTGTAAATCTTTCAGCTGCAATGGATGTTTTAAAGACAGGCAATGATTTATTAGACTCCTCTCAAGGGACCAAAAATGTTTACCTGCATATCTGGTGACCTGTCAACAGAGCATCATTAATGCTGTGTCTGAATGTGAAGGAAAGACTTTCTTTATATTCCAGAGGCACACCATTAGGCCTCAATAGTCTCCCATTTTGCTAATCTATTCACTAAATGTACCTTGCTGTGATTTCTGGTGTGGAGCAAAACGTTTTCTTTATACATTGTTTTGTTACAGATGTGTAAAGTTCCCAAAGATTAAACTCTAATAATAATGAAAGCAGTTAATAATAATAGCAAGTCTAATAATAGCAGGTTTCCTTAAAGGCATACAGCAAATATAAAACCATGAGTTTCATATGATAACCACTAGGTGACAGTATTCACTTTATTAATAGATTTTGAGTCTGTGAGCTACTTCCTGCAGATATACTGTATAGCAATATGAACATTATTTTTAAGGCTGTTTTTTAAGTGTTTATGTGAAACATGAAAAGTAATATTAAGGCTTGTATAGGGTTCTGATTGTAATGTAAATTAAATAGTTTATGTGTGTTTTGGTTTATCAGTTGTGCTCATTTGTAAATAAATATTTTACATGAAAATCTTTAATGCCTGACTAAAGACATTTAGTCATTTACAACATTTGATATAGATGATTTCAGGTTTTAGTGCTGTTGCTTAACTACACATGGATTCAGAAAGGAACAAATATCAAGGGTCTTGTGTAACCTCTGCACAGGCTTATTAAGTTTGTGCACTGAAGAAAAGAGGTAATGTAAGACACATACAATGTGAGCACCTATCTAGTAAAGGTTGCTGGAGATCTTATCATGAAAATAGAACTCTGCTTGTTCCCTTGAGAAAAAGAGGAAAATCAATTGGTTTTGGCATGGAAGGGAATTGGGAGGGAACGACTGCTCCAACTTCACACAAGTTCTTGGCAAACATTAGACCTTAAGGTGAAACCCAAAATCTTAAAATGAAAACAGAAATAGAGTCTTTTCACGCAATGCTGAAAGATTTGGATGTTTCTACAGATTTTCATTACAGCTATAAAACTATATATAAACATTTACAAACCCATTTGTACATATTTTTGTAATAGGTTTGTATTCTGAGTTGAAATGAATTAATAGTAAAGCTCAGCAAAATCAGACAATATGATCAGATTTATATCATTCATTCAATTATCATAAAAATATTTGCAGTCAGCTACGATTCAGTTGAATCGCTCAATCAGATAAAGTGATTATGGGGTGTTACTTAGATAAACTGAGTGTCATTCAGCTGGTCATGTGATCTCAACATGTCTGCCACCATGAGGTGACCCACTCCATGTAAAATAAAATTGCTTTACTCAGGCTTTTTTTTTTACTCAGGCTATATGACTTTAGAGGTAATACCTTTATGAATAAGAAAACACTTACTGAAGCACCTTAAAATGTCTTTATTATTTGCTGTTAATAGTTTTTAAGAATCTTGTTGCATTTTGTGTGTTGCAGTTCAGGCACCAACTATTAACTCAGTTGTTGGCCTTATAAATGCCTTCACAGCTGACACATTCTGCTAATTGGTAAAATGCCTAATGCATTAACTTTTCTGTGGCATTTGTAAGTGTGATGTAGTTACTTTAAAGCTAAGTTCATGTGGTGTTTTTATTACTTTGTCCAGAAAAGCCATCAGTGCTTCATTACACAGCAGCTCTCAAATGAAGTTTTGTTTCTTTAAAAGCTGTCATGCCCCAGAAGCACCAGATGTCTAGCTGCAGCAGGACATAATGGGCTGGGCAACAAACCAATCATGTCTTAAGTAAACAAACTGGGTGAGTACTGTGTAGAGTAAATGTCACAGCTCTATAAAGATACTGACCATTGTCTTTTGTTACTTTAAAGGGCATTACTGTACACGTGAGTCCCTCTACATAGAGTTCTGCATAGAGTTCTTGATAATCTAAAACACATTGTCAGTGGTTGTTATGTAAATAAAGTTTAACTTCAACATCCTGGCTATTGATTCGGATGGAATGTGAAAATAATCACACAATTTCATTTCGGTGTCAGTCTGAATTATTCAGAATATATCGCTGTCTAAAACAGCTCTTTGATTGATGGCTCAGGACAGATGAGAAAGAAAATAAATGTTTCAAACAAGAGTCACTGGCAGGACAGCAGAGCTCAGTTTCCTGTTCGATAGAGCTGCTCTGGTCAGCATACAGTTCATGTTCCGCCCTCGTCAATAATTACTTTTAATCTAGATGATACAGTAACAGTAGTCATCGTGCCCAGAAAACTTTACAGACATTGGTGGTTGTTTTACAGCATGCATTCAGTACATGCTGTTGTGGAAAAGATGATAAATTAAAAAAAAACCCAGCCTATGTGACTTTGATGTGTGGTCTTAAGATGGCCAAAATAAAATTACATGAAATATGTTACAGTAACAACAATGGCAATAGAAATGTGACAGTACATTGGAACTGGCAGTACATTTTACAGAGTTACAAACGAATTACATGGTTGCCAGTTCTACCTGTTTCACTCACATGAAGGTTATATTGTACAACAGCAAACCCTATATATGTGTGAATATGTTCACACGCAGAGGGTCATTTACAGGCTTAACCTCGAACATAAAACTCTTGCCACGTTGCAGAGTGGGAGGTTTTCTGCAAGTTGAGGGCGTTGTTGAGGCAATATTTCAAGAATTACAACATACTTCACATTCTGAGGATCTTGGACAAGCCTTTAATAGGATGTTAATATTACTTGTCCTTATAGTAAGCTTGGTTTTTAAAACAATGTTCAAAAATGCAGTTCTCTATTAAGAAACTATGGACTGCAATGTTCAGATTTTAAACCATTACAGACTTTCAGAAACATGATGTATTCTCTCTGTGGGGGCCCTATTTTCTTTTGTTTATAATAGTATTAAGCTAATTCAAATTTAAATTTATTTAATTTGTCTTAATATATCTATTTATTTTCCTATATTTTGTACTTTTTAAAAATGTAAATTACTACATTATGAAAGTTGATGACAAGTCGTTTCTATTTTATATTATTTTGTTACTGTAATACTTGTTAAAATTAAACAAATAGAATATACAGAGAAAACATTCGATTCTACTTAATAAATATAATAAATAAAAAAAATCATTAAAACAAACTTTTAAAGACACTCACGAGCTGAACGCCAGCGTTCCCACAATGCTTCAGTCACGTGGGTCGCTTTTATGAAGCCAGGCTGTCAAATCTGAAACTTCCTGGCGTGCATTGCAATGCATTCAAGACAACTACGAGATTGGGACACTTATTCCAGCCATGTAAACCATCATAGAATCGCACGTTTTTAGCGACCTAACCTTTTAAAAGCGACCCGAGAGAACAGTTGTTTGGAGCAGAGTGGGTTTCTGCCTGGGGGACTGTTGTTGGAGGACTCGTTCGGGTGTCTTAAGGATGTGGTCGTGCTGACAGCGGCAGGAGCAGCGGCAAGAGCAGCGGCAGCTAACGAGCTCTTTATAGCTCTCTATAAAGCACGGCATGTAGAGATCAGGTAAGATCGGCATCTAATTTCGTTTAGTTGCGCCAGTCTCAGATGTGTCTGTGTGTTTAAAGTTCTTTGCATATGTTCAACCATCAGTCGACTGGTACATTGCATACGATAACTTTTGTTTACTTATTAGATCGTAACTGTCCGCGACACGTTTAGGTCGTATGCTCGTACAGCTTTACATGAATTGATTTTGTTGTAGATTTTGTGAGCTACTGTTTTTAATGTAATAAGTTAGTCTGTTTTTATTCATAGATTGTTGTAGTTCTTTTCAATTACTACGTCCAAAACGGGAACTAGATCTCAAATCCCCTTACACTGATTAAAGTCGGTTTTTCTATGTTTATTTATCGTTCCCTTACAAAGTTCCCCCTTAAGCTTTTGTAAAACATTAATGTGCCCAAGACTGGACGTCAGGTATTGTTAGATGGGATTCAATTAATTCAGATAGACAGTAATCACAAGCCTATTGGAAGCGTTTACATTAACATATGTTGCTTTCGGCAGGAACTGTTTTAGGTCCAGTCTGTAACACAGATGAGCTGATCCACTTGTAACGACATCCATCTTACTGTAAACAGCATAATGACAATGTGTTGTCTAAACGCTCCCCAGATGGCTATCTGCACAATTCAGTTTCACTCTATTTCTTACTTTGGCTGTATTTCCTTTATTAATAAGCACAGACATCTTTCATCTGTTCAAGGGTCAATGACAATAAAAATGTCCAAGATGATGAAAAGGAAATATTTTAGTCTAGTTTACAAGCTTGTGTTATAATTTTCAGCCTACAATACAATTATTAATTCTGTCAAAACAATAAATTTGTCAGTTTCTTGTCTTTTTATATAAAAAAACAACAACATCCTGACTATTTTGGCAGCCAAAAGACTTTCAAATAGCAGTATCTAAAAACTTATGTATACTACTTTTATTCTTTTAATAATTAATAATAAAGATCAAATCAAAGTTAGAGTTTTGTTTTATTTACTTTGTTATAATGCCTGGATGCCAACTGATGTTAGTAATATAGTTACTGTATGTTTATAAACCCATTTGTGCACAGAGCCAGTATTTAAATCTTAAAAGTTTTCATTCCACAGAGGTAATCGTGAAACTTCTGACTTGTGTAGAACTAAAGTTCCTCAGCTGTCCCACATTCATCCAGCCCTTCGAGTTCAGTGTGGAAGTCAAGGGCTGCTTTCAGAGAGCTCTCTATTTTGTAATTCCCAGAAAGCTTTTGCCCCCTGGCTTGTGAGCAGTCTTGTGGAAAGGGTCAGCAACATCTTCAATGCCTGAACAACATAGCCATGAGCAGTAGAAGAAAAGAGTCTTTAATAAAACTCTTTCAGCATTTTGAACCCGACGGTTAGACAAAAACATCATCTGATGCAGCATTTTAATGCAGCAGTTTTTTATTTTGTCATTTAAATATATTTATTTACAGCAGTCAAACATATTTATGGCTTAATTGTGCACTTCTAGGCCATTGTAGATAAGTGGACTAGATATAACAATTTCAATAGTTACACAAGATAGAGCGGAGAGGTTTTTGAATAGTTTAGTAAATTGAGAGTGTCATTCAACACACAAAACAGACATAGGATTAAACCTGCAGATTTGTTACTGTTTTTAAAGTAATTTAAAATAAATCGTGAGATATTAAAAGTGTCTAATCGGAAATTCCTCAAGAATGTTCAGTGTTTGCTTTACTTTTATTTTTGGTATAATCCAGGCACATGCTCTTATTCACTCCTAATCTCTTCCTTTCTTTTCACTGTCTCTTGTACACGTTCATACAGCAGTTAACCCTCTGTGGTGAGTGCTTTTATATAGCAACATGTCAGTTTTCTTAACTTTCTCCCAGTGCAGAAAAACA
>JAZGTK010007899.1:0-18872 GCA_036877625.1 Ambastaia sidthimunki
CCTCCATCCCCCCCACCACTTCCATGCCACCTCAGCAGATACCTCCAGCAGGTCCGCTCAGTCTTATCCAGTCAGGGGTGCAAAGGCTACCCTCACCCCACTCTCCCCTGCAGGGAATGCCTCAGCCCCCACCACCCCCTCAGACTGGCCCTCAGTCCCTGCAGCCTCCACTACACGGCCCCATGCCACCCATGGGCCACCCTTTGCAGGCAGGGCCGTCACACATGCCACACCCTCACGCTTTACCCCCTCAGCCCTTCCCAATGGGTCAGTCTCAGGTGCCCCCTTCACCTCTTTCGGGTCAGGCGCAGGCCTCCTCCCTGTCTCAGCAACAGCGACCTCACACCCCTCCCTCCCAGTCTCAGACCTCCTCACAGAGTGGCAGCCAGCCTCCCAGAGAGCAGCCTTTACCGCCGGCACCATTGGCAATGCCCCACATCAAACCTCCACCTACCACACCTATCCCACAGATGCCAAACCCTCAATCCCACAAGCATTCGACCCACCCTCCATTCCCACAAATGCCATCCAACCTACCCCCACCACCAGCCTTAAAGCCCCTCAGCTCCCTGTCCACACACCACCCTCCCTCCGCTCATCCGCCTCCACTGCAGCTCATGTCACAAAACCAGCAGCTGCAGCCTCCACCAGTGCAACCTCCAGTGCTCACCCAGTCTCAAAACCTGCCAGCCACAGGAAGTCAGGCACCTCCCCCGGCTCCTCCTCTTCCTTCCTCTTCTTCTCACTCTGCGCCTTCTCAACCTTCCTTCCCTCCTCACCCTTTCATGCCGGGCAACTCGCCCGTCCTCTCGCCCTCCACCGTTCCCTCATCTGTGGCGAGCTCCATGGCTACGCTACAACAGCCGCCACCATCCTCCATATCCATGCCGCTGCCTGCATCGGTCAGCACGCCCTGCCCAGGACCCTCCACTGTGCCACCTGTACAAATTAAAGAAGAGCCTACAGATGAGACAGAGGAACCAGAAAGTCCTCCACCTCCGCAGAGGAGTCCTTCACCTCCACCCACCATCGTCAACACTCCCAGTCATGCCAGCCAGTCAGCACGGTATGTAATGTGCATTTTCACTGCTTCTTTAGCAGTTCACCTTTAATCTGTTGAAACTTGCTGTAAAACCAAGGAGACTCCAGAGTTTCTGCTTGGCATACAAAGTTGCGCTAAAGCATGCAATCGCAATGCAGCTGCCACACAGAACCATCTCTTCAGCCCATCGCAACTCTGCAGTCATCAAGCGTACATAATAGGGCATAGATTAATGACTGCATCATAGTAGTGAAAGCCTCCATCAAAACTGGGCATGTCTTTGTGGAGGTGTTGTGGCCTTGTCTCACGCACGCTTGCAGTGAATAGCAATAAGGTTGCTAATGCACAAACAGAGTAGCTCATAATGGCACTGGCAATTAAAAAGACTGATTGTGTGGCTTTACCGTAGACTGAATAAGAGCACATGCCAGAGGTTATTTATTTGTCACAAAGTAATTGTGTTGCTTTCCAAATGGCTACAGATTCTGCCTGTGGAAAGTTTTTTGCACCACCATATCTCTTTTTTTCAGCAGTCACATTTGCAGAATTAAGAATTGGGCAAAATGACAGTAATATGTTTTATACGGTCATTTTTATTGTCTGGAGATCTGCTTTAATAACTGTCTGTGTTCATGCTCTTTGCAGATTCTACAAGTATCTGGACAGAGGTTACAACACTTGTGCCAGAACAGACTTCTACTTCACACCTCTGGCCTCATCGAAACTGGCCAAGAAAAGGGAGGAGGCACTGGAGAAAGCCAAGAGGGAGGCAGAGCAGAAAGCACGAGAAGAAAAAGAGAAAGAGAGGGAACGAGAAAAGGAGAGGGAAAGAGAACGGGAGAGAGAAAAGGAAGCTGAGAGAGCCGCTGTAAGTTGATTAATTTTGTACACTGGCTCTGTTAATAATTCTGCAAGGAATTGTACTGGGTGATCTGTTTTTGCTTGCTTCTAAATATCCACTCTGTCCATACAGAAAGCATCCAGTTCTTCCCATGAGGGTCGCATGGGGGATCCTCCGATGGCAGGATCGGCTCACATGCGAACGTCCTTTGATCCGCCACCCACCACCATTGCCACTGTGCCCCCGTACATCGGCCCCGACACGCCCGCCCTGCGCACACTCAGCGAATACGCCCGGCCCCACGTCATGTCCCCCACAAACCGCAACCATCCCTTCTTTGTTTCACTCAACCCCACAGACCCTCTCCTGGCCTACCACATGCCTGGTCTGTATAACGCGGATCCCAGCATGCGTGAGCGTGAGCTTCGGGAGCGAGAGATCCGTGAGAGGGAGATCCGTGAGAGAGAGCTGAGGATGGAGAGAATGAAGCCAGGCTTTGAGGTCAAGCCTCCAGAATTGGACAGTCTGCACCCTTCTGCCAACCCCATGGAGCACTTTGCCCGGCATGGGCCTATTGGTCTCCCTCCCATGGCTGGCCCTCACCCGTTTGCCTCCTTCCACCCGGGCCTGAACCCGCTGGAGAGAGAGCGGCTGGCATTGACTGGGCCACAGTTACGGCCTGAGATGACCTACCCCGAACGTCTGGCGGAGAGGCTGCATGCTGAGAGAATGGCTTCTGTGGCTAACGACCACATACAGCGACTGCAGATGTACAATGTGACGCCACACCACCATCAACATTCGCACATCCATTCACACCTACATCTGCACCAGCAGGATCCGTTGCACCAAGGTGAGGGAATTTTCTCTTTATATGTACTTTGTGTGTTAATAGTTTTACAGTTGTACTTTAGCCCACATAGAATCTGTGCACACAGCACCCCTCAGCTATCATTCACAGAGTTTATACATACATAACACATTTGTTTGTGTATGTATAGACATGTTTGTAATGTGTGAATTTAATGTGCTACCACGCGTTTAATTTTAGCATGTTTAAATCGACTCAAAATTCTTAATCTAATCCTATAATTTTTAAAATTTGCAAAATATGTGTGTGTGTGAAAACAACCACAGATTCCATCTGGGCTTTCTTATTTATGTTTAAAAAAATAGATATGAAAATTTGTTTATTAATTATTAAGCTTGATGTTCATTTTGAATGTCAATGCTATCAGTAATAAATATATGTGTTTGTATTGAATGTTGACTGTGTGCCATTACAAAAAAACTGCTGACACGGAGTAGGTGGTGGTGAATGTCTTGTGTGTCCCCCAGGTTCTGGGGCACATCCGCTTGTAGACCCGCTGGCTGCTGGACCGCACCTCGCCCGGTTCCCTTACCCGCCTGGAGCCATCCCCAACCCCCTGCTCGGACAGCCCCCACACGAACATGAGATGCTGCGGCACCCTGTGTTCGGTAAGCCTGCAATCTTTACATGCGCATATACATGCAACATATACCTGTAGAACAATTTTAAGCTTGTGGTTCAGCCATTAAAAGATCTGAGTTCCTGTATGTGTTGTTTGATAGGTGCTCCATACCCCAGAGATCTGCCAGGGGGGCTGCCACCACCCATGTCAGCAGCGCACCAGCTGCAGGCCATGCACGCGCAGTCTGCAGAGTTGCAGAGGTTGGCCATGGAGCAGCAGTGGCTACACGGTCACCACCACATGCATGGGGGCCCTCTGCCAGGACAGGAGGACTATTACAGGTCAGTCTACATTACATTGCTTGACCATCTTTTAAACTGTCCATTTATTTAGTAGGTTTTTAATACTGTATGTGTTTCCCCTCTTTTCTGTTTCAGTCGGTTGAAGAAAGAGAGCGACAAGCAGCTGTGATCCACCACAGCCCCCCCAGAGATCAGCAGGACACAGGAGGTCATAGCAGAACAGTCACACACAGGAACTCGCATGTCCTTGGAACAATTTCAGTTCAACAAAGTGACAAGGATTGTCCGAGGAACCTATTTTCTGTTGTCAGCTTTCTTCACTCTAATGGACTTTTTTGTTAAGACATTGACTTTTTTGGGTGGGGAGGGGGGTTGTATATTGTTCAAGTAGTGACAGCGTCCACAAGACTGATTGTGACTTTCCTGCATGAACATACTCTGAGAAGCTTCCCTGATGTTTTTGTAGGTGCTAGAATACCAGATACTTTGTCACTGTGCTAATCTTGGGGGAAAAAGGAACAGAACAGTTATGCCATTATATCTGAAAAGTGCTCTCTTAAATTCAATGTTTATTTTAATACATTGTAGGAAGTTTTCATAATGTTAAGAGAAGCTGCAGCATGGCGTTTTTTTTTTGAGTCTGTAAATAGTATATAAATATATATACACATATAATTATTACTATTATTATTATAATTATTATTAGGTGTGGATCCCTAACCAAGTTGTTAGACCTCCAGTATATCATCCCTTGTTTCAGAGAGGAAGGAGGTTAGACTGTTAGAGCAGGTAACCATGTCAGATGGTTCGGTCCATTAAACTGAGATGCTGAGAGAATGGTACCGGATTTTAATCCAAACACCTCTAATGGTCAATGCTCAGACGAAGCCTTTTTATTTTTTTGTTTTGTTTGATTTCTTTTTTTTTTCCGAATATTGACAGTCTGCAACACAAACATTTATGACATCATGACTATATTTTTTCTTTCGTGGCTTAAGATTTGAACATTTGAAACACTTGAAAAGGAGGTGATGTGCCTCACGAGTTTTGGGGCGAGTAGCCTTGATCTTTTTGAAAGAAAAATATTGCACTGAATAACCTCAAAAATGTTTTTAAACTGTAATTGGCTTTTATATATGTCAGTGAAGTGAACAGGTGTTTTAAAAGCCTGTTTTTAGTTCAAATTTTTGTGTACCAACAAGAAAAGCATTCAGTTTTGCAACAGTTAAATTGAAAATTGAACTGGGTTCGCAATTCTAGGTCTACGTTGATGTTCCTGCAGATTGCAGCTCTCACTGTTTTAAGTTACATTATAACATCTTGGTGCACATTTCTCTGTTATGTCTAGTTTCACACATTGAACTATTGTAAAAGGGTGCTGGTAAAGATAGCAATGCCCCCTTCTCCACGTGAACTCCTCTTTGCAAGCTGCTCACACAATCATTTTCCAGATCTACTGTACAAATTCATGAAACCATTCTCACTGTGAAGCCTGGAGAAAAATGGCGGCCGAGACGCATAGAGCTTGGATCAGAGTCTCTGTACCTGTGTGTACATGTAGTGCTAGTACAGTAGTGGAGATGACCATCTGAGCTTCTCTTTGCATTCCTGAGACTGCATTACCCATGATGCATGATGCCTCCTTAATTTGTCTTCATCACGTTGAGGCTGTTCAATAGCAATTGTTGACTGTTACAGGCAGTATTTGTTGTTTTTTTCAGATTCATCACAATAAATGTTTCTTATTTCAGTTTTACAAATTATAAAAATGTATTTTTTACATCCTGCAAGATTGTTGCTGGAATTTGGGGCTTTTTTGAAGCGTACAGTTCAAAGTACAGCAGAAGTTCATATTGTAGTTTTATTTTGTTCCTTTTGGTTTTAAAAAAGCCATTCTGCATTCTTAAAGAGCATGTATAGAACCCTGAAGATATTTTAGCAGTATAAGCCCAAACTTGACCATAACTTTCTGTAATTGGACTGTCATCTATCTTTTTCCGTCTCAATGTATACAGCATTTTCCTTTGTTTTAAACATTTTCTCCTTTTGTCCCTCTTTTGTGTCTTAAACCTTTGATGTTGAGTGTTGTCAATGGTTTAGCTTCTTGTTTCAAAGCGGCAATAGCAGAATGTACATTCTGACTGCTAAGATTTATATATACTGGTATCTTGAAGCTTATTGTATATATTAGTAGTCGCCATGGGATGACACAGTGTAAACAAAAAGTAGAGATAAATAAGGCAAATTGTGAGTCCTGTGTTCTCCCCCATTTGAGTATTTTGTAATTTTTTTGAAAAATTTGTGGAATTAAAATAAAACTAAGTTACACCACATGGAAACATGATTTCTAGTTAATATCACTTTTTTTGTTATATGACATGGCAAAAGTAAATGTTCATGCTGACAAAAATGTTTGGTTCAAGTCTTTTTATTCTGTCTTTGCGTTGTATTAAATCACACTTATAAATTTATAAGAGATTCATACGAGTGATTGTAAAGATTTATACTCGTAATAACATCAGCGTACTGTGTTGACCATATCAATGCCTGCACTTACATAGCTCTAAGGCAATACTGTTTTCCATTTTACAAGCACAAATCATTCTTGGAAATGGGCTCGTAAAGTGAATTGCCACAGAAGGTCCACAAGTAACAGTAAATGGAAGAACATTAAAAAAAGTCTCATTTTGCACGTAATGTCTTATTTCTCAGCTCATTAACCCATAAAAAAACAAAAAACACACAAAGTGAATAACTGAATTTTAAAATACTTTTACAACAACAAATACACTTACTCGACCTTATAATTTGCCAGATTAAAGAGATGTGTGTGTGTATATATATATGTGTATGTACGTATATATCTCTCTAGACAGATAGACACATACACACAGGCAAGAAATACATGTACCCTAAAACTCCCTGTTAGCTGTTTGAATGGACATCAAGCTAAGGAAATAAGCTGTTATCTTACTCAGGATACTGACAAATTTAATATTCAGTCATACTACACGCCACACAGTGAATTGCATTGTCATACTGTGTTGCTTCACTGAGAACATTAAATATGTAATGAACAATGATTACAGTAATTATGCTTGTGGTTATGTTCTTTAATCCTGCTGTAGTCTACAGTGCAGTCTTTCTAGAATGTAGCCAGATGCCTGATCTGTATTTGAGCTTTAATTAGGTGTGTATTTGTCCCAGTGTATGAATGTGTGTGTGCATGCCTGCACATGCCCCATCCAGTTAAACACTAAGGCCTTAATTAAATAAGAATATATAGAATGCAGATCCAATTATTATAAATCATGTAAAATTTAATCTCATAAAAATGTGTTTTTGTATGTCAAATCAAAAACTTTTGCTTTCCAAAAACACTAATGTGCCCTTAATTTTATATATAAATATATAGTATGTGTGTATATATAATATATAAACAGCACACGTGTATATTGTACACACACGTTTTTATATACATTTATAATATACATACATAACACTAAAAACACTTGTTCTTCAAGGAAGCCATCTTAAAGCAGACAGTAATGATTTCTGCTCTCTCCCTGTGGTTGTGTCTCACATGTGGCTGGTGCTCTCTGTTGAGGCCAGTGTGCAGTCAGTGTGCAGTATTATTAGGCAGCTGTTGTTGTATGTCTCAGTGGTGTAAGTCTCTGTGTGCGGACAGCAGGACTGCTCCCTCCTGTTTAATGATATCCTACTCTTGCATTCCTGTCATAACAGATCTCTATTCCCTCGTCTGCTCCGCGGGACTACATTCACATTTGGCCAGCCCTGTGCATTCCACACCCACTCTACACCAGCCTAGTACACGCTCTCTCTCTCTCCACACCCTCCCTCTTTCTTCTTGTGATCATCTTTTTTTCTGACGCTCTGTCTCTTTGCTGGATTACATTGTTATCCTCTGAGATATATGAAATCTCCATTTCACACTTATCCTCTCTGGCAGCTGTCCACAGTCTGAAATATTTGCTTTGTGATAGTGTTGGTAATAACTTAAGCTTCTTTGGGCCACCTACAGTCTCTCAAATGTACATTGTGATCTTATGTGTATTAGTATAATGATTAATTTTTGTATCTGTTACATTAGGAGTAAAACATCACAGTTATATCGATGTAATATTTCACTGCTTTATTAAGCAGATTTAAATGTTGGTATTGGGCATCTCGGTACCAAGTAAATTACAAAGTAATATCACTAATTAAATCTCTCAAAAATGCTGTTATGTTTTTTGGGTGTTAAACTTTTAATAATTACTAAGTTCACCTTTAATAAAAGATTAACCCCATTAAAAACCTATGCGTGCTTAATCTTTTAGTACCAAAAAGTCAGTAAATATCTGCCTGCAAAACTCTGCTCTGAGGTGGGCTGAACATCTTGAGATGAACAGTGACACAGCAGGAATATGAAAACAAACTCTACATGTTAGAAAAACTCAGATGTTATATCTATAGTTTTAAGATGTTGGCCTGTGGATGCCCAATAGGCTTCAGGTGTAACCACATGCAGCAACTAGATGCTTTCTGGAGCTATAGAAACAGGGAGCGTTCTGACCTTGTGTGTAATGAGCGCCCTGTGATAGATCGCCATGCCAATGCGCTCACTCGCCTCTCTGTGGGGCTGTCCGATTTCCCAGACACAGATAGATTGTTCTTTGTTTTTCCTCGCACCTCCAAAGTGCAATTAATCTTCTCTGAGTCCATCTTCATGCCTGACTCCAGCATAGCAGACACCTCTCGGGCCGGTAGGTGATAAACTCATACGGCAGGGGTAAATACAGGAGGCCTGCTGAAATATCAGAAAGAAGATGTTTAAATGCGGAGCTCTATTGACTTGTTTCACCTTGTATTCTGAAAAATAGTCCAGTGTGATATGTGTCTTTGCATCCGCTTTCAGGAACAATTTTGGTTTTAAAATATTTCAAAACTACGGTTTTACCAACCATAAATTTGCATCGCAGAGAATTAGAGAAGGGGCAGATTTTAAGCCAGTGTAAACAAAAGCCATTGTTTCAAAATTTAAACCTCAGCAATTCCTCAGGCCAGCTTCATAAATTACTGGCTGTAGTCAGTTACAGCATACAGTAAACTGTGTTTTGAATTGGCCAATATCATTTGCATTTATATTGTCTTCAGTATGTGAAATGAATCTGTTTTGTAAACAAACACTAAATCCAACCTGCAGAACAGCTTTTTTAAAAAGCCTTCTGTTAAAATACTTTATTCTTTCTCAGCTTAATGTACTAAGACAATTGTAAGACACAGGTAGGTTGATTTTCCTGAAGTGTGTGGCAGACACTATGGCTCTTATAGTATTTTCAACCTGTTTTTCCTAGTGGCTCAACAAGGAGGTCTGGAAAAAGCTATCCATTAGTATTTCTATTTATCTTGATGGCAGTTGCTTGGCTGGCTCGGGACCCCCTGGATTTATGTGATTTAAACGGTGCAGTTTTTACTCATGGGCCCTCAGTTTCGCATACAGGTTTTATTGAGCTGTTAAATGTCATGTGACTAATTGCTCTGAAGCTGCTGGAAAATGATGTCATGACAACACTGATTGGCTGGTGATGGTACCAAAAGAACACACACAGCCCCGGTATCTACCAGCAGGGCTAACTGGGCTATGCTAGGAGCTATGCCTTAGCTATGCTCAGGATATGTTGTTTACTTGCTACAGAATACCTCATCAGAAGACATCAGAATATCTTTCAAAGCATCAAAGCACATTGGGTTTACTACATGAAGGCCTATTTGTGCAAAATATTTATTGTATGCAAATTATTGTCTTGATTTTCATTTTATTGCATGATCACAGAATTATCCTGGGCTGTTTCAAAATATCTGTTTCTTTTTTTCCTTTTTGGTATGTTTTGCAAACTGTGACTGATGATACTTCATTTTGTAATGCTTGGAGAAATATGTCTTGAGTTACTTGGGTAACAAGATTGTTGCAATGTCGGTTGCTGCCCACAGATGTGAGTGATGATCTGTTTGATTGTTTCATAGCCCATCAGCTGTCTTAAATGGAAACGTTCCTGTGTTCAAACAGCAGTTGAGGGTGCTTTAGCAATATCACTGTGTGCAGAGTGCACAAACATACATTTCCAATGCAATTATTTCTATTTATATGCAGTATCTGTGTTCACATACTAAAGCTCTGAGCTTCATTTTCTGAGAAACATCAACCTAATCAGCACATTTCAAAGAAGATGCCTTTGGCAAGTAATCTCACTCCACTTCCACAAATATTATTATTATGCGATATCAACTACTAACACTTAATACTTCAAGTGCCTTCTAATGGAAGACAGTATTTCAGTTTAATAAGTACATCCTAGGATTACAGATGGCAACACTGCAGAGATCAGATGCTGTGTTTAATCCTGGAGATGAGGGGCTTTTCGTAGCCTTGCTGTAGCGGATCTGCGGCCACACAGCACAGAAAACCCCTGTGAGATTTGTGAGTCAAATCTCAACAGCCTACTGAGTAAAGACGGAGGGTGGCAGAGAGGAAACGTCTGCTTTTGATATGAACGCTGAGCTGTGCTCTCCATATGAAGCCTGTAGGAAATGTTATTTATGAGTGAGGGGGATTCAGATTTGAAATCCAGCCAAGAGTAGGTTGCCTGTCGTGTAGAGACTAGTAATAAAAAATATCAAAACACCATTATAATCGCTAATCAGGATAATCTGCATTAAAGCCCCTTTCAACCCTTATGAAAATGTATCAGGGGTTTATTAGAATTACACTAACTGCTAACGGAAATGGTGTAGATTCGTACTTCATAGTTTATAGAGTTGCACTGAGGAATATCTCTATTACCTGACAGATATAATGTCAGGATGTGACTACCTTTGAGTCTGTAAAAAGTAAGCGCAGCCGGTGAATCGCTTTCCGCCCGTCAATCATTCTGCGCGTTCACACAGTACCACAGATACGATAAGCAGAAAGCGTGATCACCGAAGCGGATCATTCCAGTACAGCGTCAAACATATTCCGCTTCATAAACTGTTTAATTCTGTTATGCAAGAAAATGCTACATACTTAAATGCTTAAAAGTTTAATCAGTTAAATCAATAAATGCTTTCAGTTAATTCATGTCCACGATTACAGTTTGAAACAAGATACAGTTTGACTTTAGAACGCACAAAGTACACAAACGTACTATATAATATGCTTTTATAATATGATATAATATGATTTTATAATATAATATCATATTTAATATGCTTTTGTAAACCAGGCGATAATGGACCTTAATTATAAAGTATCCCACTACCATTTACATAGTAAATGTAATCTCCTGTCCCTCGCAGTGATTGGTTAATCGTGCGTTATATTACATACGGCTAAACGTTCATGACGCAGTCGCTCACTACGCTCAGTAATCTATCCCACAATGCCCTGCGCGAGAATGGATAACAAACAACCGTATAAAAACATATTGGATGGTGAAACAGTAAGGTATGGCGTTAAATATGACTATATTGAGATTTACACTGGAGATGTGTATATAACCTTTCCCTTATGAAAATAAATAATGTTTTTAAACTTAAAGTGCAGTACCCATGTTTTTGGTGGATTGTTTAACATTTTATAGCCACACTTTTGTGGTTTAGCATGACTTATCTAGAGTAACAATTTGTGGGTGTATTTGTAGTAATACTGTAAACTTGAAGAGATACAAATTATCCATATGTTTTCATACAACGGCTTGTTAGTAAGATTTTAGTGGCTACAGTTTTGGTGTTGTCACATAAGCTTGGTAAATGTAGCGCCCTCTGGAGGCCGCTATAAGAGCTACATCATGTCATGTGTAAACATTGATCTCTTCCTGTGTAATGCTCTCAGCGTCTGAGGGGAACGTGAACCGACAGTTCTTTTGTCCGAGCAAATAAATCCCCCCATCTGACAGAAAGCATAACACAACACAGCAGCGATGTTACTCGGATAATGTAGAAAAACGTACAAATGTTGTGGTTTATGCCCTTTAAAACATAAGAATAAAATCCTTCCCGTGATCTTTGTAACTGTCGCCCCTGTTTAACATCTTGTCGAGTGTGATTTCAAACGTTTAGACACGTCAGACTGAGTTGAAAATGAACAATGGACGCCCTCTAGTGGATGATGAAACATATAGCAGATATGTTATTTTGAGTGATTTTGTCAAAGTAACATCAATACTCATAGCATGTTAGTATTTTAATACGCTTTAAAGCACTTTTGCGTCGTAGGTGTTTGCCAGGCTATGGGCTAGAATGTGCTCTTCATTATTCATTGTGGATGTTAGTGTAAACTGTTTTGTACAAGCACTAATCCGGCTCTCTCACGCCTGGCCAGTCTTGGAAAGCATGTGCGCCAATATTGAATTAACAGAGAGCTTGTAAATTCAAAACGAACAAACAGAGAAATTTGCTATAGCATTGTTTAATCCCTGTTTATTTGACAGTAAGCATTTCCACTTATCCGAACAGGCTTAACAACAAAGATCTTTAGTTTCGATAAATAGTTCAATCTTTCCATGGTCCAGCAGTACCTCTTAATGATTAATATCTGTACAAACAACAACCTCTTTCATTCTCAAGTAAAATTATAAACTTAGTGTTTGTAAACAAGTTAAGCCTTTACAGGCATGTATTATGTTAGAGGTGTATTGTAGGTAGGCAAGCGGATATAAATGGTTGTGAGGAAGTTTCTCATGTTGCTGAATCAGTCAGTTAAGAGCTGCTTGTGTAAACACTGATAATAGCACTTTGGTTAACCAGACCTTGAGCAAACAGAGTTGAGATGTGGGTTCTCAGTACTGTGTGGTCAGTCATCATGTAGCACTGTGTGGGAGGTAAAGAAACATGTTCCTTCATTTTGAATGAGCCGACTTCTAAAGTATGAAGTGGGAGCTCTAGAGAAGATACATGCACATATTTACTTTGACATATTACATATATACTGTACATATACATACATACATATATATGTATACATGCATATACGTATATGTATGTGTGTAAAGCGCAGTCCTCTTTTCTTTTGTATTTTATGCTACATGCTAAGACAATAATGTAAACGCACACACATACACACATATGTATATGTATGTGGTATGATATTGTTTTATGTGTGTTTACATTATTGTCTTAGCCTGTGTCATAAAATACAAAAGAAAAGGACTGTGATTCACACACATTCACACACTCTCATTGACAGACCCACTCTGAACATGCTGCATATATGTTTGCCGTGTGTGTCTGTCAGTGGGAGTGTGTGAATATATTTGATGTGAGTGTTTTTACTAGGTTATTTCCCTGGCTGGCTGATTTGATATTGGAGGGTTTGTGCTGCGTGAGCAGAGTGCTTGGGGGAGGATAGGGTTGTAATAAGAAAGCGGGAAGGACCGGCCCTGTAAAACTGCTTCTGATGGGTCTCCTCAGCACATTTAATGAGGCCTGGGCTCCTTCGGTTCCCTAGACGACACGACTCACTGCAAAACCTGGAGAGGAACAGAGTGCGCTGTGCCGTCTATCTTTGCCTATTACAACCACTCATCCAGATGTGCTTTAGTGGCAGTACCTGTGGAGAGACGTGGGTTTTGGGTTTTTATTGTTTCCATAAGAGGAACTTTTATTTATATATGGTTATATATGGGCTATAGATTCTAGCTGACTGTGCTTTCTCTGTGTGAGCAGAGGCAGTGTATATATAGTGTGTGTTTTTGGGGCCAGAGATTGAAGGCTCTCATATTGGCATTAATCATTACATTAATATTTGTTAAATAAATGTAATTTGGAGAGGCAGGAGCTGGTTTTTATTGGACATACAGATTTGATCCAGTAACACAACCATGGATTGTACACCATATTTTGAAGTGTATAAAATCTACTTGCCAGAAATAGACTGTGCTTCAAGCTTAACTGGATAGCTGCTTTGCATGGCAATCTGCAGAGTAAGCATGTATTAAATGCGTGTGCGCTCTACTGACAACTTATGTGTGACTTTTAGGTGCTATAGACTACATTTATATTATTTTAGGCTTTTATTAAACATTTATTTTGAACAAAATCTCATCAATTTTGTTTCATTCTAAATTTCATAAAATATTTACTTGTCCCGAATGCATATACATGCATCGGTTTAATGGCTTTAATCTGTATAGAACTGTAGTATAAACCAAAGAAAATCTTCCTTTTCTGTTACTTCCTAATAAGTAATTTCCCAAATAAGCAAATGCTTCAACATTTTAGGCAAAAGCAGCTGGTTGTAGTTTTAGTAATTTGCTGTTATTCCCCAGTAAGGCCACAAGAGGGCGTCGTATACAAAGAATGGTCTGATATGTGCGTCGTACATCCACACAGCACGCAGAACTTCCTCTCACCACAACCTGTAGCGCAGCATGTGTCCTCACATGCACTTAGAACAGACTCACTTACTGTAAACCTCCTTCTCTTACCAGGAACACAATGTTCATGTCTAGAGCATGTGTAGTTCAGTACTGCTGTTAACCTTTTAATTCAGTTATTTCTTGTTGCTGTTTGCAATGGAAACCTGCAATAACCTTTAAAAAGTGGTGTGACTGTTTAGGACGTTTGGTTTTTACTTGAATAAGAAAAATGGACAGAAAATACTTTTTAATTAAAGCTGCAATCCGTAACTTGCTCTCTACCGCCACCTCTGTTTAAAACATAATTGCAGGGCACTTGGAGTTATTTCTAAAGAACAGATGTAAATACTACAATAGCTACAAATACTGCACCATCTACAGTACACGGACATATAGTAGGATATAGTAGCCGGATCTTCCTCTTTACAGACGGAAATTTCCAGGGAAATCGAACATTAATCAAAATCTCAAACTATAAATTAGTATTATGAACTTTACATTGTTACTGATCTGTCATGTACTTGCTCAAAAACTGTTTTTTTGTTCGTTTTAACCAAATAAAGGTACAGATATTAGCTATAAATATGTATATATGACATGACACACTTTTTGTGTACGCAGCCCCTTCTGTTGTAAATATAAACCTATCCCGACTTTACCACTAGGTGGTGCTAGAGATACATGCAACATCTCCTAATGTTGAATGGGCTTCATCAAACATTATGAATGACAGACATCCGTGTCTAAATGACTCTGGTACTTTTGTCTCTGATTAGAACATTTAGGGTTCATTTAACTGATTACAGCTGATAATTTGCAAGACATCAGTGCAGACATTATGGCTGTTGCCGTTAATTGTTATGTTCATGTGAGAAATGGAGATGAGGACCTTGAAAAGCGTTTCCTAGGATATATACAGTGCCCAACAGGTGCAGTTTCTGACCGTATAAATCGTAACAAGACATTAAAGGGAAAGTTCACACAAATTTTAAATAGTCATTCTCTCATCGCCCTTATTTCATTCCAATTGGATGTGATTTTTTTAAAAAAAATTTAAACCATTGTTAAATTGCTGTATAAATTGTTCTTTATTTGTTGATTTTTATTGGTATTATAGTCTTTTTTTAATGAATAGAGTTTGCCATAAAAATCTTTGCTGCTGATATTAAATTAATTAAACAAATAAATAATAATTAATATATAAATAAATTTAAAAAATAAATCACAAAGAGAAATGCAGAATGCAGGCAGAATGTTTAAGCTGTTCTTTTCCACACAATGTAAGTGAATAGTGACCAAGGGTAGAACTGCAGATTTTTAAGTTGGCGACAGGGATGACTAAGGCCTGATGAAGGTGGCTGGAAAGACAGGAAGAAAGAACAGAGGTAGGGAAAATAAACGAGTGAGGGGTTGGTGGGTGTGTGTGGGAAGGCTGGATAAATGAGGGCTGGAACACAGGTGTGGGGGAGTGATTAGGCTCCCAGGGCAGATTGTCTCTTTCTGTCTCTCTCCCTCTCTCTCTCTCTCTCTCTCTCTCTCTAACGGCTTCATGTTGTTCTTCTCTTCGCTTGTGTGGAAGTTGTGAGGGCACCCTCTGGATTGCCTCACTGCCGGAGCATGCCGGACCCTGTTATCCGGCTATCCATCTGTGCTATTGATTTTTCTTTTTTTTTTATCTTTCCCCTCCCTGGGCTGGTGTTTGAGCGCAGAGATAGGTAGCTAGAGGAAGGTAGGGGAGATCTAAGAATATTTGCAGGGGGTCAGGGGGGCTGAGGCTGGCAATGTCTGCCCAGCCTGCATGAACCTCTCCGAGCAAAGTTTGGTGTGTGTGTGCAAACCTATGTATGTATCTATTCTCTTTCTCTCTCAGTTTCTTTCCATCTACCTCCTGGGAGCAGCCCCCCCCTTGCCTTTCAGAGGCGCCCACACCGCACACGTTCCTGGCGGCGCTTCCCCCCCACCCCCTCCTCCCTCGCTCTCTCCCGCCTGCTCGCCCGCCTGCCTGCCGTCTCCTCTCCCGGGGGGCATCAGCAGCGCTGCCGGCTCGCCCCGTGATTTGCAGAGATTTGTCTAAGTGAGAAGCAATTAGTGTGGAAGGCCATTAATGTATGCATGCTTGGGCCGACCTCCGGCAGGCTCAGGGAGAACTGGGGTGGCGTGACCGCAGGGCTCCACAGTCCGTTCCCCTCGTTTCATATGCAGAAACATACCAAAATACCAGTGTTTCCCACTACCACCTGCCTGCTTTGATTTCTGTTAATGAGATAAATGCTGTGTCTTCTGCTCTAAACTGTCATGTTTCTTTAAAGCAGTGGTTCTCTCTGAACTAAAACCCAAAAATAGGTTTCAGTGGTGCTGTGAGGAAAAAATGATGCAAAATTCAACTAAAATAATGCAATTAACCATTTGATTGTAACTTATTAGGATAGCAAAATAAATAGCCTTTACAAATCACCTTCAAGGTTTGAATAAACACTTCCATATGTTTTGTCGTCAAGGTTGTGCATCTATTTAATTGTGCTGTCTTGTGTTAATTTGTCGAATTAACCAGATTTAATTAAATATTGGGTCACTTGTAGAGTGGATGAACACCATTTGTTTGGTTCACGATAAAAAATGCTTAAATAGGCTAAACGCTTTGGTTTTTCCATTTCACCCTATGTCTCGTTTATTTTGCATATAGTTGGATGAAGTTCACGGTTCTGCTATTACAATGTTTGATTTGTAAGGACTCATTTGTTTTCTTTCCTACATTCAACAATTTGTGTTCCATCTTGGGCCTCCATGTAATGTCTAACATAGAAGTTAATACGTAAAGCAACAGCAGGGAAGAGCCACAGCTAAAGAACATGCACTCACAGAAGTTAAAAAAAGTTTTTTGTGTGCGCATCGAATAATTGTTTTGAGCAGGTTTTTGTGTGTGTGTGTTTTAGGTTTAAGGTGTGTGTGTGTTTTAGGTTTAGACTACCTGGCACAATAGTTGAAGGGTTTCCTGCAAGCCCCCACACACTTTCCATTGCTGATGATTATCTGCAGTAAGCAAGGGCATGGAAAAGCAGTAGGTGTGGACTGTGTTTGGGTCGTGGGAGGGTTCCCTCTGAGACCTGTTGTGGTGGTGTGTGCGTGGGGTATATTCTTAGATCTGGTCTTGCTGCCTTACCTGTCTATAATATGGAATTAGAGGCCTATAAATACACAAACAACACACTTTTAAATATATCCGGTGAAATTGTGGCCTTCTTCTGAAGGTAAGCGCTGTATCTGTGAGGAGCCGGCTGCTCCTGGGTGGCTGGGCTGACGTGTTGGTTAATTAAAGATAGAGTAATTAGAGACAGTTCTTACAGCAGCTTTTAAGAGCTTGATAAGAGGCTAATCCTCTGAAGTAGGGCTGAGATCGAACCGGTCCCCGGTGAGGCTGTTCTCCACATGCTCAGCTGGAGGTACAACCTCTCCTCTAAAAGAGCAGGATTTAGAGAGATGCTACAGAGGCAGGCTGTGCCAACCTGGGCTAATATGAGTAGAAAGCAGTGTATGCTTAAAGGTAAAAGCAGTTATTTTTACTCCTTTACAAAATAAAGAATACAGCAGTTTTTACACAAATGTATTAAAGTTAATCCAGGTTTTAAATTTAGAAGACTGAGCTTTATATAACTTCACCACTGTCCATTTGTTAACAGAAGTCTTTGCAAATAAGTTTTAATATGAGTTTCAAAGCATTAAGATATTTAGGCCTTCCCTGGTAGTTTTTATAATTTATTACTAATAAATGTATAATTGGAGCTACAGTAACTCATTTAATCAGGACACAAACATTTAGGCTTTTAGTTTTTTTTACATTTCATCCTGCATTGCTGTTTTAATCCTGCATAATCTGTTACATAATTGATGTAACAGATTATGTAATTGCATCAACATGATTGTCAAAACTAGATTAAGCCAACATCAGAGTTTCTAGAAATACGCATAAGACAGCTGTATGTCTGTATTTACCATGAAACCCATTTGAAGAGTCGTCATAACTGAATATTTTTCTTTGTTGTTCAAATTGAAGTAGTTCTGTCTGATATTACAGATACAATAGTCCAATAATTGTGGAGCATGAGGGCCTTAATTGAAAAATAATGCATTCAAACATTGTCACATATAACACACTGGGAGTCTGTGCCCATATGTTTGACTTCAGCCAATCTATAATTCAGTAGTGGCAGATGTCTCTGTTAATCATTCATAAATGCACCTTATGTGCCAGTTTTGCCATCACTAACTGTTTTTCTGTCATCCACCTGCGACGGTCTCGTCTGCCAATGACCTCAACATTTACTGTACATCTATATTCTTCACATATGTTCTGAGCTGTTCTCCATCCTGTGTAGAACGTCTTTATTATTTTTATTCTGTTGAGTTAATTTAGAAGACCTAACAAACGGCAGGCTACTATAAAATCAGCATGATTTTTGATGTATTAAGTGTTATGACCTAACACTATGTACTAATACTAAAACTGTCCAGTAGTGTGAGTTTGTCATGATTAAAACTGCTGATATTTTGTTAAATAATAAATAAATAGGAAACAGAAATGAGCGCTGATAGAAAAAACAAGCTAGTCGTGTCATCATCAGAGCTGTGGTGAACCGGGCTGTGCACATGATCTCATATAAGAGCTGTTGGCTCATGGGGGCCTGTCTTCCAGTCCAACTTTGGTCGTGTTCTGATTAAACTTCCTGTCCACCCTCTAACCCCCCACCAACTCCTCCGCCTCCACCGAAATTGGCCAAAGGTGTGTTTTGCAGGTGATTTTGCACCTTGCTGTTTTAAACACTGCTGCATGTGAGGTTTGCTGGGCTGGGTGGGGGTTTG
>JAZGTK010007900.1:0-18872 GCA_036877625.1 Ambastaia sidthimunki
ATATGCTGTTTCCCTGGGACACATACAGGATATTTTTTAAGAGTTGGGAGCTCACAAGACTAGTTTCATTCAGACATTACTAAATACAGGTCTTTGATTAATGCAAAACATACAAACGTATAAAGGAGACAGAACACAGACCCAAAATGGTTTTTAAAAATAAAAAAAGAAGAAGAAAAACCTATATGATACTCTTAAGCCCAAAGAGTCCACTTGGGTAGCAAACAAACGTCCTGATGCTCTACAACAGAGAATGGCGTTTTCCAGCAACTTTGCGAATTGATCCTCGCGGTTTTCCGTACATGTGTATGGAAGCGACACAGTACTGACAGCAAATGTAAGTAGCTATGGGTCAATATGCAATGCAAATGAATGATTACATTGTATCAAAATGTACCGTAATGCTTTTACATTACAGAAAAAAGAAACATTACAGAATCTGTTATGTAGACGATAATAAGAATAATTTGCTTTTGCTAAAGGATGCTGCAGACTGGCTCAGGGTTAGCCTCAGCTAGCTAAATTTAATAATGTTTTTATCAATAAATAAACAATCTGTTCGCTTACCAATGACTTACGTTACTGCTGTCAGTCATTTTTGAGTAGCATGATATTTTGTGATTCTATTATTAGGCAAAAAACAGGGCATGATTAAATAATGATCATATTTGAGGCCACTTTGTCAGCTACCTATACCTAATCGCTTTATGTCTTAGTCACCACTGTTTGTGTGTCACTAATAATATTTCACAAGTAAAAATCGTTTAAATAAAAATTTTACTCACACCTGTTTGGGGAGAAAACTCTTCTGACTAAACAACAGATTTGATTTTGCTGATAGACATTAGTGCATCTGTAACTTATATAATGAAAATGTTTTTTTTTCAGCATAATGGCAGATTGCACTACATTAGAAAGCCTTTTGGAAATGGGCTTCAACAGAAACAGGGCGTGAGTATTGTTTCAACAGTAAAGTTGTTTACCCTGTGGTCCTGTTCTGCACTTACCTATTGCTTGTTTTGTAGAGAGAAGGCTGTAGCACATACTGGAAATCAGGGCATTGAGAGAGCAATGGACTGGTCAGTCACCTGCTTGAATGGATGAATGTTTGACTAGATTATGCCCATTGTTAAGCATGCAAGAAGACCCGAGTATAATGTTTTTATATAAATTGTTAATAAACATGATAGCCAGTGATAACCCTGCATTTTCATTGTATGAAAGAAAATCTTTTTAATGGTTTTGATAAGTTCTATGTAAAAATGCCAGATATCATTTTTGGACATGCTGCAGGTGTTCAAATATGTTTCTAATTGTAACTGCACAGGTTAATGGAGCATGAAAATGATCCAGACATAGATGAGCCTTATGTTCCACCTGTTGGGAATACTCTCGGCTCAATGGAACAACAAAGCAACCCACCTCAGTCTCCGTCAGGAACCTCTGAATGTATGTATGTTCTTCTGGAGTTACAGTTACAGAAGCGTTCTAATTCAGAATCTTAGTCACTAAGGCCATTATTAGGATTTCAGTTATTAAACTAAACTTCTCAGATCTGAACATATAGCATGTAAAATATTTTTCTACACAGCTGAACAACTAGCCAATGAACTTGAACAAGAAGATTCCAAACAACCCATGACAGAAGAAGAGAGGAAAGAACAAGTAAAAAGGTGTGTGCTTCTTACAGAAGATATTAAAACCACGTACCTTAAAAACATAACACATTTCTCTTTCCCACAGATTAGAGGAGCTGATGAGGTCAAGGCAGGAGGAAAGGAGAGAAAGGGAGCGTCAGGAGGAGATAGATCGAGAAAAGCAGAGGAGAAAACAAGGACAAGAGCTTCTGCATGTCAAACAAAAGCTTCAGGACGAAGAGATGAAGAAGCTCGCTGAGCAGCGCAGGAGAGAGAAGATGGAAGACAGACTTGCCAAGTAAGACAATCACTCATAATGTGGCTGTAGGTGGTGTACTGTAAATTGAAATCATCTATGGAATTATTGGAATTTCTATGGACAGTTTTACAGTAATGCTGTATTCCATAATCTTCAGGCAATAACTTTTGGATTGTGATCTTTTTCTAGGCAGCGGGTTAAAGACAAGATTGCGCGAGACAGAGAGGAGAGAGCAAAGAAGGTCATTTGATTAAATTCATCTAGAATAGCTAGTACACATGCACCTATCACAGGAGAGAATATAAAAAGCTTGCAGTGTTAAAATCACTGTTATCTGCCGGTACATCTACATGTAATTAAACACTAAAGAAAGATTAGATATAAATAAGGTAACTTATTGCTCATACTTGGGTTTTAGGCTTTGTTCCAAACAAACAAACAAAAAAAGACTAATATTGAAAAACCTGAGACACATCTGCAGACCAAAAATATTACAAGATTTGGGCAAACAGCTGTCCTGTTGCACTGTAATAGAAAGTTTTAATCAGGTAATGTGTAAATGTAGTATTTAGAAAAACATACCACATGCTTTTTCTTTGTTTTGGTGCAGTTTGGAGGTGCTTCATCAAGCACAGCCCTGTCCTCTCCCCCCTCTGCAGCCCCTCTGCAGTCTTCCCCTGAGAACCAAGGAGCCCCTCCAGCGAAGAAAGATTACGATGAATGTCGGATTCAGGTACTGCTACAAAACTCAGCACGGCACTTTCTTTCCTAATACAAGTTAATTTGCTATAGTGCAAACTGTGCATTTCTGTGGTTTTTAGGTGCGTCTGCTGGATGGTTCTACCTTGAGTGCTGTCTTTAAGGCTCAGGAACCTCTGGCTGCTGTGAGAGTCTATGTGCAGATGAATGGAGCAAACGAACAGGATTTTAACCTCATTACTCCGTACCCCAGACGTGTTTACACAGATCTAGACATGGAGAAACCCCTGCGTGAGCTGGGTAAGAGAACTTACATGTTTTTTCTTGACTATGTGATCAGTCTTTAACATGTTTTAATACTTCAGGTCTGGTGCCTTCTGCTGTCCTTGTGGTTACCAAGAAGTGAAGTGGAACAAATATTAAAACAGGCTGTTCTTCCACGTCCATGCAAGATCCAATGGATTCTCTATGGAAACTGATTCAATGGACTGCTGCAGTTTCACTCTACATAGCGCCAAACGTACATTTAACTGAGCTGATCAATAACTGCATTTATCTTAAAGCTGTTGCTTTCAATAAAGGGCAGAGTGAGTTTTCACAATAATAAATAGTGTTTGTCTTTTTGTTTGGCCACGTTGGACTGACCTTCATTTTCAACAAACCCAATTTACCACACCAGACTAATTCATCTTAGATTAAGGATTTCAATTTTGTCTGGCTTTGGAAAAGAAACGAGATTTACAGCTTCTGAGTGTTTCAGAGAGACAAACTGTGTATATGAATAAACAATCAGCATCAATGAGTCAGTAGTTTGTGCTGTACTTATAATGTTCCGATTCATGTTTAACATCAATTATTGTATTATCCTTTATAAAAAAAAAACTGTGCCCACAATAAATTTACTTGATCACAAAATAACCTAAAGCATTCTCTATGTTAAGCAGTTATTTGAAAAAGGAATGAATATTGAGAATCAAAATAATTAAGTGGTCTCTCATGCAGTTGTTGGGCAAATCTGTCCAAAGTATCAAGCTTCATTACAAAGATCTTGTAATACAAACAACTTCATATTTTATTTGAATTATAAGATATTGACTGCACAGAATAAAATGAATTTTTTTTTAAACATTTTAAAACAACATGGTTGTTACAAAATGGTAATTGGGAAAATGTTCACATAAAACCTTTCAGAGACTCAGTAAATATGACGACTCACAGATCAGCTGCTTAAAAAAACAAGTATGAACCAGTACATATCTAACAACACATTTTTACTCAAAGGTGGAACAACATACCCTTCCATGCTTTCCCTTGGGAAAAACTGGGTAAGACATGGTAACATTTCTGATAGGATTTAACTGGGAGGATAGTACTGGTTGTACTGGTTCCAAGGGTTCTGGTAGCTGCCATATCCCCCATACTGCTGCTAAGAGATGAGATGTATTCAACACACAATTGGTCTTATATTATGTAAATGCTGCTTTATATATACAAAACACCTTTACTGTACCTGGTACCAGCTGCCATAACTTCCATAAGACCCACTCATGTCTCCGCCCATCATAGGTGGAGGCGGTGTAGTCATTGGCATGTGAGGCATAGTGGGAGGAGCTGTCTGTGGAGGCACTGTCATGGCAGATCCATCTTCCAATTTGCTCATCTTCTCTGGATCATCGCTATCACTTTGAAAACACAAAGGAGCCCATTACAGAGACTCCTCCCATAAGTCAATCTGACAGAAGATCTCTGGGATGATGTTATTTAGCTCACCCATTCTCTGCTCCTCTCTTTCCATCATGTTCTTTCAGCAGCTTCTGATGTGCCTCATACATACTCAATACACTAAAAATAAAAAGAGCCAGACATATTTTTACAATCCAAACCTATTAATTAGGATAATCAAAATTATGAGCTTTCTAAAAATATTGTAAAGTTTAAGCATTTAGCATAAATCGTATCACTTATTGTTTCATAGACCAAAAGAACTCTGACCTCTGTACTGTGGTGCCAAAATCCTCAGCAAACTGCAGACCACGTTGAGAAAAACAAATTTTGGTCTTCGAGGAGAGTGGAGCAGCAAGAGCTTTGGCCACACATTGCAGAACCTCTCCTCCATTAGCTCGCAAATCACCCAACATCTCCAGATCCAGAAGGTTCTGATAAAGCCTACCATTATCCTGAAAATCACAGAGCATCTATGTTTAGGCTATGCAGGAGCTATGGAAACAAAATGGTAAGTAATATAAACCAGTGACTTTTTGCCACCAGCGCTTTACCGGACTGATCTCTATGGCCTCCTGTAAAACTGTGCGGGCCCTGGCTGGGTTTTTACGCAACTTGAGGAGAAACCGGGCCAGTTTGATTGAGTAGAAGGCATGGAATGAAGGATTTTCTTTACTTTGCTCCACTGACTCCTTCAGAAGTGACTCTGCTACATCCAGGCGACCTGCCCTCCTCTCCAGACCTACTCTCCTTAAACGCACCTCAGCCAAACCAGGCAATATCATCTGTATAGTTTCCAGAATACGCTGTGCCTCTGAAACATTACCTTAGGGGGAACAGAGATAGAATGCAGTGTAAACATTTTTTAGGGTGGGTACAGCAAAAGGTTCCTTCAAATTACCATTTCTAATCACTCCTTTGAATTTCTATGTATTTTTTGTGCTAAGTTAACTTTCTCACCATGCTTCTCCTCGAATGCGGACCACTGAAGGTGGATGGTATGTTTGTATGGAAGATGGATTTCACAAGCTCTGCGATACACATTACGCACCTCGTCCAGCCCACGTGGTTCCAGGTAATGAATATACTGTAACACACAAATAAAATTTAAATGGCAACAAAACTATTTCAAGTCTTACAAACCAAAAATATAATAACAGATTGTCTTGATTTTACAACAGGCTGCTGCTTTTCCCACTTACTTTAACCCAGAATTCCTCATACAGTGCACAAGCAATCAGACAGCGCTCAAACAGAACCAGTACTCTCCCGTGGCTAGCCACACTCTCTTTTCTTGATTCTTCACTGCCTTCCACAGATGTCCCTTCAACATCCATTGCTGTAGTCTCAGCCTCTGCCATCTCCCAGTCCAAATAATTGTGCCAAGCTTTCAGCTGGGCTCTGTCCAGAGGTTTCACATGGAAATAAGGTCTTTTAATCTGAAAGAACAAAACAGATAGACAACAGCTTGTATAAAAATGAGGATTAAAAAAAGGTTAATTTAAGAAGATTATATATTCCATATTGTTCACTTTTACAGAATATCTGAGGCAGTTTCAGTGGAACTTACAGCATCCTCAAAATTCCACCTCTTCCTGACTTCTGCCTCATTCTGTTGGTATACTTTCTCTCTCCAGGCCAATAGGAGCTCCTGCATCTTCTCTACAGCCTCTTCCTGTATTAGGGAAGAGAGATAATATGGTGAAAAGGTCCAAATAAATTTCCACAAACGGAATAAACCTCAAAAACATCTGAGGTTCCATAAGCAAAGATGGCAGATCCTCTAGGTATTATTACACCTCCCTGATCTCAACCACCAAATGAAGAAACCTTCTACCATAAATGGAAAACGTGTTTACCGAGTCTTTGCCATTGTCTTCAGGCTCTTCCTCTCCTGGCGGTCTTTCCTCTTCCTCTGCAGTGATATCAGATCTCTCTTTTTTGGCTTGTATCTGGCTCTGTTTGTACTCGGCCCTCACTATCATGTACTCTTCTGGTGACAGGATGTCCTGAGGCGGGTGGGAGGTTAGGTGAGTTTTCAGTCTGACGGGAGAGACAGAAATTCAAAAAAGGTACGTCAGCCTTGCGAAACATAAGCATCAATGATTTTAATGGACTCTGAAAGCAAAAGAATTTGTGATATGTTGGTGATCTGGATTTGAAGTGCTTAACTGCAGGTGTCTGACAGTTTACCAATTAGGCTTTTGTTGATGCATTCAGCTGCATCTAAATATAAAGGGGGAAAGAGATCACAAAGTATGAGCGTGAGAAGAAACTGTAACAAATTCTCACAAATCCATGCGTGTGTGTGTGGTACGTGGATCGTGTGTCTCAAATCTGAAAGTGCATAAAACAAAATAATGCTGACACAATGAACATAAGGCTCATGAGCAAAGCGTACTTCTCATAGTGTGTGTTGTAGAGTTGAGTGGGGACCCTTTGTACTCGGTCATAGACAGCGGTCATGGCTTTCAGGTTTCCCTGCTCCTTCTCCCACTCAGCATACAGATCCCACAGCCTGTCTGAATGGAAGTCCCAGCCAGCAGAGGCAACTGCCTCCTCAAACACACTGAAGACAGAGCACAGGAGAGGGAGGAGCCTATTACACTGCACAAAATGACCAGCTATGCACACATGCAAGAGAATGAAAACACAGACTTGTTTTTAAGCGTCTTCCTGTGTAAAAAGGTGAATTATAATAATGATAAATTATCTATATCTCTGTGGTACCCGCGGATGCGATGAGCTGATTCAGGCAGGTTCATGTCGAGCGTTCCCAGCAGCAAGTTGATGTAGTGGATCCACAGATCAACACTGAGAGGGATGACCTTCAAACCCCGTTCACACACCTGTCACAGAAGCCAAACAGATCTTCACTGCACCATCAGTTCTAACTCTTCACTGAATACAATGTAGTTGTAGTGCAGTCAAAATTGGGTATACAAAAACAGTATGTTAAAGTTATTTTATATTTTAAAACTCTGTCAAACAGTCAAACAAAACTCTGTCTCTCTATGCATAGCATTCTTACCTCCTCTGCCTTGTTGTTGTGACCAGCCCGTCTCTCAATATCTGCAAACTTCTTCCAGTAACCATAACACAGAGGGTACCTCACCAGAAAGGCATTTAGAGCTTGCCGGGAAGCCCTCAAGTGGCCCTGTAATAAACAATGTAATAAAAATGCACAACAGACTAAGAAATGCAATCTGTTCCATTTAAAGTTATTACTTTTCCAAAAGTCACCTCTTGTTCACAATACTGCAAAAGATCGGTCCAGCTATTGAAATCCAGAGGATTTTCACTGGTCAGTTTCCAAAGCCTCTCAAACTCTGCAGGTATTTCTCCACCTTCCTCCTCTTCTCCTTCTGCTGTATAAGGTGCTGCTGGGGCACTCAAATCTTCTCCATTATCTCCATTATCATTACTCGCTGCTGACTGCGTAACATCTGGCTTGGGAACTTCTGCAGCCTGAGACTCATAAAACCCTGTCATTCAAACAGATCAGTCTTTGATAAAATACGCAGTAGTTTATAATGCGTTTATAATAGTTGGTGAAATGTAAATTAGGCTAACTCATTTTGTTCAGAGATTTAAGGATTATTATGTTGATATTCTTCACTTGTAAAGGTTTATGAGATCTGCAGCTTGACACAACGTTTGTGTAATACAAACAGAAAAACGTGAACCAATATTTCCGAATAAAACATACTAAACTTTTTAAATCATTAAATAAATAGTCGGCTTGTAATCTCGCTAGCTATTTTACGAAGACGCATTTATGTAGTAACGGACGTACTAGCATTTCAGATATAAATATGACAAACCATTCAATTATGTAACCGTAAAAACCCATATTCTTGGTATATAACTTTAAAGTAAATAAACCTGAAGGGTTTTTGAGTTCTCCGTTGTTACTCAGGTCCTCTGCGCCTTCCGCCGCCATTACTGACCAGACAACAAATGACGCGCATAAAGTGCGACTCCTGTTCATTCATTTTTGACAGTCGCGAAATATTGATGAAAGCACCTGGAGAACGTAAGAGATTGTGGATTTTATTAGTTAATAAAATAATGTAATTAAAAAATATAATGTAGAATTGCTAAATTATTAAAGGTAACCCATTGTATTTAACTTTAGTTAAATGTATTATTGTATTTGTGTTGCGCAGTCTTCCACCACAGGTGTGGCTGTTTCTATATTTCTTTGTGTATGACATACTTGTTTCCAAAATACTTTTTTTACTAAGTAAAAATTCTGTCATGAATTTAAATAAGAATTTTTTACACTTAAAGAGAAGTCTTTTAAGTGTAATTATAATAAGGTAAAAATAAAACAATGTACCTTGCAGATTACTGGTACAGGGTATGAGGAACAAAAAAACAAATGCAATTGGGAATGTACAGTTAATCTTTATTACCATCTCATTTAAACACCCATTTATCAAAACGTCAATAGACATATTTAGTCTCAAATTTTCAGAGCTTCCAGGGCCACAGTTCAAAAACAGAATTGAAAACCAGCAACATAGACAAGTTACATAAAAAGGCTGAGCAGGAATGTACACAAAGCCTTCAGAGATCGGAGGCTCAGTTTAAAACATTAACTCAATCATTTGGACAAGAGATTCATAATTCAAATAGATAAACCACTTTCTGGAGCTTAATGTAATTGAAATCATGGAACAAACTGTAATGGTTTGTCAAGCTGATGTGTCGTCTGGTGTTGAAAAGGAAGGATTTGTCAAAGACCAATTGTCTCCAGTTATGACTGGATTTTCAGTGTGCACTGTGAAGATTTAAACACATTAAACTCTGATGGTTTAATTAATTCAAAGGTTAATACTACTTTTTTACTAAATAAAAACGTAAAGAATTTGTCTGGTCAATGACATTTTTCTACATTTAAAACAGAAAACACTTGGTGTCTGACCCTGCTAGTTGGTCTAAGAAATATTTTGGACTTACAACACTCTACCATTAATTTGCTTTTGGATTGTCATGTTGATTTCGTGTGTCATGATGTATTTTGTGTTCAAGAATTAACAGCAAAATGTTCTTTTCTTTTTTTGGGGTGCTTTTCTTTTTCAAAGTGCCTCCCTCATCTCATCTGGTCCCCAGGTGCTGTAGAGATCCAGTGAGCTACTGCAGCCATATGGTCCAGTCAGCCCCAGCGTTCATGCCAGGCTTACGAAGGGTTAACACCGACATGGATGTGTCAAACTCAAACTCCACAGGGGTTTCTTTGCCTGTATGAGAAAAAAGAGATCAGGAAGATGAACACTGCATTCTCCAGCATGAACGTCTTTTCAAAGACAGTATCAGAAAACGTTACAACGCTGAGAAGAGCTAAATGATCTTACCATTCATTTTAAGAAAAACCTTCCTAGGCTTGCTGGCCCCCAGAATGAGAACTTTCTCAATCCATGAAGGAGTTGAAAAGTTACAGTCTTGGCACAGGTTCCTGAAATAGATGTAATTATTGTGAAAATTATGTCAAAATTAGTCACAATTCTGATGTATGATTTAAAATGCAAGATGTTTGAGAGTAAGAAAAACGGGAACAAATACCTAGACGTGAGAGCATTATTTGCAAAAGTGAGGCCCCGGTGAATAAGTTCTTTCTTTTTATCATAGTTAAAAGTATGGCCATCATCAATGTACAGCTCTCCTTCAGCAAATTTCTAAAAAAAAAAACAAAAAAACAGTTAGACACATGGATTTTACTCTGTCATGCCTCTCTTGGCTAGTGAAGAGACTTAACTGGCTCTTTACCTGAGGACTAAGGGCCACATACAAGGTGTATGGGTCATTCTCCATGCATGCAGATGACCTTCGAACTCTGTCCTTTCTAGGAATGATAGAGCCACCACGCTGGAACACTGGAATCTAAAAAAGACCCAAAAACCCAAATAAACCACTTCTTCAGAAAACAAAGTTATTTAACGAATGCTTTTCTCCTTAAATTATGAAGGTTCTTACAGAGCTGAGGGTAACTGGTATGTAGAGATTTTGTGCGCCATTGTGCTTCTGGAAAGTGTGCACATCATACCAAACCTAAACGAAGAAAAACAACACAATTCAAACGTACACGTTATTGTACACAGTCAAGTTCACTGAGATATTAAAAATCTATGGTACACAGAACATGGGAGGTGTTCCAAATAAACAATCAAGTCTTACTTCTCCAGCTCCAGGCAGGTAGGCTGTGACTCCACGCGCCCCCTCCTCAGTGACTGGGTGAACCAACAAGTCCCTCCCTGAAAAACAGAAGCAGGCTTTAAATACTGATCTTCAGCTTAGGGTATGACTCAGTTTGATTTAACAAGCTCTTATCTCTTACCAAGAAGGAACTGATCATCAATGGTGAAAGCAGCTGGGTTTTTGGGATAATCAACCCACAGAGGTCTGAGACCGGGCAGGAAAAAGAAAAGCATTAATGTGAAATTAAATAATTGTAAAGTGTCATTGACAGACATTTTCACGCACAAAAGGTTAATCAGACAACACTTGTATCAATTAAAAGCAGAGAAGCAGTACTCTCACTGTTTAAATGGACATTGTTTACCTCATAACTGGCATTCCAGTTCTGTGTGCTTGATAGAAGAGCTGGTACCAGTACGGCAGCAGGGCATAACGCTGGCGGACCGCCTCCCGGATGAGAGCCATGTTTTCTGGGCCAAAGAGCCATGGTTCCCTGCGCGGTGTGTCCAGGTGGGCATGAGCACGGAAAAAAGGCTGATACGCACCTGTCTGGTACCAGCGAACCAGCAGCTCAGTGCTGGGATGCTTAAAAAAGCCACCTACATCAGCTGTGTGTAACAGAAATAGCAATACAATCATGATTATGGATTATTTTAATGCAAGCAGGTAATGTCATATACCCACATACTGTATGAATTAGGCTGAACCACAGTTGCTATGTTGGTCTGGCTGGGATGCTCAAACCAATGTTCTGATAATACCCCAATGTTTAAAATTTTTTTAAGGAAATTTTAGGAAATCAACCTATAAATGGATAACATATTGTTTTTGCATTTATTAATTATTAAAATATTTCAGCAAAAATGGCACATATTCTTATTTTTCTTATAATCATTCTTAATCTTATTAGAATAAGAGAACATTAAGAGAATCTTAAAAATCTTAATATCTTAACAGAATCTTAAGAGAATATCAAGAACAATCACTGACCTCCACAAAAAGAGATGCCAACAAGTCCAAGACTGAGACACATGGGAATAGAAATCTTGAGATGGTCCCACTCAGCTGCATTATCGCCGGTCCAGGCAGCACCTGACGAAATACACAAATTCACACAGTGAAACTACACTTCTTGCTCTGAGAGGACATACAAACAACAAAATAATGCCTTGAGCTTCACATTTAGCATGCACAACCAACAAAATAAATTCACCATATCTCTGAGAGCCAGCAAAGAAAGCTCTGGTCAGAACAAATGGCCGCTCAACTCCACCAGAACGCTGAATCTGACCTTCAGCAGTAGCCATTTGCTGCAAAAATAAAATGGAAAATTAGAGGGAAAAAATGAACATTTCTTTTTGAAGAACCATAACTGCTAAACCTTCACTGAAGTGGTAGAGTATAAAAAATTGTTACAATTCATACTCTTCCATTAGTTGCTAACTATACTACTGAATACAGACATGCAGAGTTTCTCACCACATAAAGTCCATAGAGATTGTGTACATCCCTGTGCTCCCAGTTTCCATGGAGGGCATCTTTGTGCATAGTGACCTCTGGGCCATTAAACACTGAAGGCTCATTCATGTCATTCCATGTATAGAGGTTCTCCATCGAGCCCTGAAACAAAACATGCAAATTTGTTACAGTGGATTTTGTTTGGTTGGTTGGTTGGTTGATGACAGCCTTCTGACATTGGTGCAATGACAATATATACGTGTGTGGTGAAGTGTTACTGATTCAGTGTTTTAATAACATGAAGGAGTTTGATACAGTATGTGGTGAGTATCAACTTCCTGTCTTCCTTCCTGAAACATCACTTATTTTGCAGTAAGATGTTTGTTTTTGCAAACTGATTTTTTTACTCTGGAGCATGTCGAAGGGAAATGAAGTAGAAAAACCACATCCTGCCTAAGTGAAATAAAGGGATTCATGTACTGAGCTACCACATCTGCTTGAATAAATGTATCTACAACCACTACACTTACGTTAGCATTCAAATAAGAAGAAAATCATTGAATCTAACATCCCTACTGATCACAAATACTTAGAATTTAAAATAGTTTAATACTTAGTTTAATATAGTTAATACTTAGTTTAATTGTTTAATACTTTTTCTAAAAAGAAAAGAATAAGGACAGAAAGTTCTTACCTCATATTGATCATAGGCGAACATACTGGCCCACCAGGCCCTCATCTCTGGATTTGCGAAATCTGGATAACCGGAGTTTCCTGTGATGGCAAAACATAAAAGCCATAAAAGATGCTTTTTACAGTAAAAGAAACTTATTATTAAGTGTCTTATCAGAAACATCAATTTATTTTAACCCAATATATAATTTTTATCTATTTTATTCCATATATAACAATTCATATAAAACATTAAACATGTTACATTTAAAATCACATTTCTCACCTGGCCAGCACCAGCCTTCATAATTTCTACCATCTTTATTTTTTATGTAAAAGTCTTTAGAAGTGATCTCATTGTGGATCTTGTAGCCACTGTCAACTTTGATGTGGGGGTCTACTATGGCCACCATCTATAAACATAAGGTAAAACTGGTGTCACAAAAAAAATCTCTGAATTTCAATATCTATTGAAATACATTACTATTGAAAATATTTAAAAACAAACAATTTACTAACAACAGTGGCTAACCTTGCGTCTCTTGGCCAGTAGGCCCTGCAGCATTTCTTTAGGCTGAGAGAACTTGTGGGGATCCCAGGTAAAGTAGCGCTTGCCGTCTGTGTGCTCAATGTCAAGCCATATAAAGTCATATGGGATGTCATGCTGGTCAAAGCCCCCATCCACTGACTGCACATCGTCCTGGTCATTATAATTCCAGCGACACTGGTGATAAGCCAGACTGGCGAGTGGAGGGAAGGACTGGGTGCCTAGAGGGTGAGAAACACAAAATTCCTGGTAGTTTCCTCATGAACCATAAGCTGTTTATTCAAACCTGTAGACCTGTTCTGGTGCAGTTTAAAGCTCATAGGTGGCATCACCTGTGAGAGAGGCATATTGTGAGAAGACATCTGAGGGTTTGGGCCCAAGCATGATGAAGACATCGATGATGCCGCTCTCAGAGATCCAGCGAACGTCAGTCTGTGGCGTCTCGCTGGAGCCTTGAACAAGGTCTAACATCTTACCAAAAACCGTCTGTAAAGAAAAGAAAAAATGTGTCATCAAAGGCTCTTACAAGAAGTGAAAAGAAACCAGTTCTAAGATATAAGGAATTATTCATCATTTTTATCATTGTTATCATTGTTTTAAGATATGTCAGAAAACTAATGACCTCTTACCTTTCCTGCTGTATTAGAGCTAATGTCTACCCAGGTCTCAGCTGCATTAAGCCAGAAAATACCCATAGTTCTCTGTGTGTTATGTGCCAGCATGACAGGCACTGATCCATATAAGGCCATTGGATTATAGAGCTCATACTGAAACACATCGAGGTTATACAGCCTATATGGGTCACCACCACTAGAAAAAGAGAAAAAAATTGTGTTACTGCTCATGCATTTCTTATAAGGCAAAACATCCTGGATGGGTTCCTATAGCTCAACTGGTAGAGCATGGGGCTAGAAATGCAAAGATCCTGGGTACGATTTGCAGGAAACCTACCTTGAACAAATTGTACGTTTCTTTTGATAAAAGTGTACACTATGTAAACTCTTGTTTCTGGAAGGATTTCTGTATTAATACATCTACTCACTCTGTAGTTTTGAGTTTTAGGTTGTCAGCATGTTCTGGAATTCCGTAAACATGTTCTACACCCGGCAAAGAGAAGTCTAAACTAATTGATGTAGGGCCTAAGAAAAGAATTCAAAACCAGTTAAATAATATTTATGTACAAATTGCAGTACAATTGAATCTAAAATGCAGTACAATAATAGCATACAATTTTATTGTGAATTCAAAACCCAATAAAATTAAAATTGATTTTGTGACTATTTAAAAAATAAATGATTGAAACATAATTAAAAATAATGATTTTGTGACTTTATTGTGACTTTTTGTTCAGACAAAACTGTCCTTGCCAAGCAATTTCAAAGGGTCCTTAAAATTTGCATATAAACATACCATTTGGTTTAGTATCTGTATGAGATTTAAATGTCTCCTCCCACAAACCGCTCTCCTCTTTATCACTCTCTTCCTCTTCCACCTGATGAGAAAGATGAAAAGAAGAATAAAATAAATTAAGTTTCAGTTTCAGTCCCCAAAGACACAAGGCTTTTTCATAACTACTTAACACATGTGTGTTAAGTAGTTATGGGCTTAACACAGGGCTTAACACAACTCAGTGTTACATAACTTTTAGCATAGCTGCTAAACTAGACTGGCCACAGTAACCGGGTGAGGTAAATCGTAACTGAAGATGTGGCATGGCACCACTTAACCTGAACACACCCACAGATGCACATACAGCTACTGACCTTCTCTCCTTCCTCCTGCTGTTGAGCTTCATCTACATTGTCTTTAACTTCTGCACCATCTGGTTGTGCTTGGCTTTGATAACATACCCACAGACACACACAAAAAAACATCAAGTCAGTTTGTCCAACCACTCCACCTCCTAATTTGTCTGGCATTCCACTCCTAAAAACACAACTGTTAAATTGGATGCACAGCCTTTGATATTAACAACATATGGGAAGTGTTTTCTCCTCCCATTTGGGTTGGTAAGCCTATTTATTTTGCTATCCTAACAGTGCATCATCAATTGGCTAAACCCTCCCGAAGCTGAGTTTGAAACCCCTCAGAACATCAGAACAGACATGTGACCCACCTATAGATAATGACTACAAATAGATTCACTGATTCACTGACCAGATTCCCTGCCATTTCAGGAAAAGAGAAAATAAAGGTAAACACTCACGTGTCCTTGCGAAGTCGCAGGTGCTCAAAGGCCAGGAGACCACGAGAGTTGAGTGACAACAGCACTTCAGGCCCCTCCATAATGTCCAGCCTGAAGGGCCGCGCACTGACGATCAACCTCTGGCTTTCTGCTCCCAGAGACAACACGACACCGTTATCATCCTTAGACAACACAGACAGACTGAAGGAGGGAGACACAAAGAGACAAATTTAGAGTCAGGCAGGGGAAAGAATGGACCAAACATGGAGAAGAGGTTATTTAGAGTAGCAGAATAAATCATGCATGTGCTTGACTGTGTAGTTTCATGATGTGCTCTCAGATCAGCGGACACTCACGGTTCAGTAGGAGGTTCTGCTATGAGCACGTCTGGCACCTCAAAGCGAGGCTTCAGAGGTTTCAGCTCGTTTATCTTCACCCGTGTCATGTTCCCCTGCAGCCTGTAGAGCTCCAACAGCAAACGCACCTGCAAAACGCAAGACAACAGACTCATCAAGAGACGACAATCAGATGATTTTTATCCATTAACCAAGTTGTCTTTTCAAAGGTATTAATTAGAGAAAAACATGAAACAAACTTTGTTGTTGTCATTAATGAGCTGGAGAGTCATTCTGGAGTCACTGAGCTCCAAAGTATCCAAAAGAGCCCGGTATGGGGACTGGCCCGGTTTGAATGACCGCTGACGTCTGCAAACAGAAACACAAGAACTGTTAATTCTCTGGAACCCGTGAAGAAGCTGTACAAGTTCGGTATTTTCCAGACTTCCCCATCAGGTTAAATACTGGATAACTTTTATTTTTGTATGAATATTGCAGTAGTAATTATCTGTGATCTTTGCATGAACTGAGCATAACATTTCAGTTTTATGCCGCAGAGATCATTGGTAATGTACAGATTGACAGTATAAATGACATACTTGCAGAAGGCACTCTGATCACAGGTTTTAAAGTTTCCCCGGTCCACAGCAAAGGCGCAGCTGAAAAGCAGCGACAAACAGACCACAGACAGCAGCCCCATCCTAAAAATAATAAAAAGAAATTGGAATTAGGTTACTTCTTTTTAAGTAATGAATGTGCAGGGTGGAGTTAAAAGAAAAACGTATGTTACTGAAAGAGATTCAACAATCCAATACTCAAAGCTAAATTTACTTCCTCATATACTTGAGTATTCCTGCCTGTGATATAAGACTACTGACAATACACACAATCTGTGTTTATTCATTCATTAAATGAAAAGTAAATGAAGCCATTAAATAGTGTGCACTTAACATGCATGAGAAAAATGCATTGGTAACACTTTACAACAAGGTCTCATTTATTAACATTAGTTAACGCATTAGCTAACATGTTTTTATTAGTTTATTATTAGTATTTGTTAATGTTAGTCAACACTAATGTCACTGTTAATCACAGTGATATTACACAATATCATAGTTAATAATTAATATCAAGTAATGTTATTACTTTGAGACTTTATAATTTAAGACTGGTATTTAGCTAGATATTTAGAGTAAGACCCAATATCATCTACAAACTTAGACTTACGTAAAAACAATGTCTAAGTATATCCAAAAAATATAACATCTGAATCGCTCCATTGTTTAAATGTACAAACAAATAATCAACAACGCGATGACATCGGAGGCAATGCACACTCAAATAATCAATAAGCGTTACCACAATAACAGTATATAAAAAACAACGATCCTGATTTAAACATGATTCGCCATAATGCCAGCTAAGACACAGGCGCGCATTTATCCCCACTATCTGCTTCTTTATTTAACACCTGCAGCAGTTTCCAGTACAGCTAGACTGGTCAATGGTTACCCAAAATTAGGACGCATAAAACTCAAACAAAAGGCACGATGACTGACTGATTTGACAGCTGAAAGTCTTTGTTTTACCTTTCAATGGAGATATCCGCCATCTTGGACACAGCGTTAAGTCCAGCCTCCCGGAGGTTGGTTAGTTAGTTAGTGTGTTTGCTAGAACACTATTGGGTAACGACGGAGTCCCTACAGACCCCATTTCCCATGAAAACGAATCCAAATCTTACATGTATACTTGTTTGCGCAAGATGATGAAACAACATTACACTTACACTCATTCTGCTAAAGTAAAGATACTCACATTAAAACCAACCGAATTATATCATTACTATGCTTTGGCTTTTTAAACGATTTTACTGCATTTAATTGTTATTTAATGTATTCCATTTAAATTCGTTAAATTAACACCGGTGCAGTGCTATTTTTGAGCAGATACACAGAAACAAGAAACATTTCTGAGATTTTTACTGGTTTCTAAACCACAGAGATATTGGATAGTGTCTTACACTATCTTTTGTTCAGGAGAGCTATGATCGAAGTTTCTTGTACCCAATCCTGTGTAAAATGTTCTGATTATGCCATGATGACTGAAAATTAATTCTTATATACAAGATATGCAGTGATTTTCTACATATCTGCAGTAGGATTGCATCGTTTAGTTTGCCCGTTGTTAAGTTCCTAACATATTTACATGTCGCACTGTTGTGTATTTATGATAAACATGCAAACATATGTAATAAAACTGGATGTTTTACATTCGTTTTCGGGAAAACGAGACGGCCAACGAAAGTTAGCGGTTCGTTCTCTGCCCGCCCAATGGTCAGACCGCCCTGTTTCCTATAAACTGCTTCTTTTCTTTCAGTCTTACATGGTACATGGAAGTACATGGAAGATTGGAAGATTGTAATCTAACTGAAACATACGCCATTGTAAGTGTATGATATTTGATTTACACACTCGATCAATTTACTGGATTATGATAAAATCACAATATTAAAATAGTTTGCTAATTTTAAACTTTCTAACGTGTAAAACCTGAAAAACGCCTATTTGTCGGCAATATCGATGTCTAACCGGACTAAAAACTAGTTTAATGTTTTGGTTATGATACAAACATGCATAAGATGTACACAAGGAACGGGGGAAAGAATAATGCTTTTATTGTGTGTTTGTCATAGTATTAGTGTCAAAACAAGAAGAACAGTTTGAGAAGATTGCCATGGCACCGACTAACAAGGTAAATGTTTTTACTGACCTGAAAAAAAAATTAATGAATAATCATTTAATTAACTAACAAACAAAAGAAATAAAATAAATAATATTTATTTGAAATAATATTTTGACGTTGTTCATAAAATTCAAATGTTCGTTTGTGTTGCACAGTGTTATAATTGTTTACTATTTTCACTTTCACTTTTATGTTCTGCTGATAAGTTCAGATATAGTTATTTATATTTATAGTATACATATTTTTAAACAAAACTGTAATTAAATATGACACTAAAATATGATACGTAACTAAATATGATATTATTCTCTGGGTATGATGAGAAGCCACAACCAGGAGACCTCATTGAAATCTTTCGAGGTGGATACCAGCACTGGGCTATTTATATTGGTAATGGTTTTGTGATTCACCTGGC
>JAZGTK010007901.1:0-18871 GCA_036877625.1 Ambastaia sidthimunki
GAATCGCAGACAACACACAGTTTTAAACTGATTTAAAAACAAACCCAGCAGACCACAGTAAAGTCGCACACTGGAGACACGGAGCGTGTCTGTTCTGTGGCTGGCAGCCTGCGGTTTTGTCTGGTGCTTCAGGGCAATCTTTATCCATTCTTAACCCCACCGTTTGGAATCTGCCCCCCAACCGGAGCCTCGGGGGCCCGTCCCCTTGCATACTGCCTTTTCCTGAATGATGTAAACAACCTAATGCATAGCCTGTCACTTTCTGTAGTCAGACACAAGCTACGGCGTTCCTGCACTAACCCCTCAATACAACTCGGAGACTCTCAGAAGCACTGACAGGAATGTTGGTCATGAAATATTGCTGGTGTGGGTCGAAAACATGACAAGAGCAATATAAACTCCAAGCTTGAGGGGGAAAGACAAGACTGTCTATTTAGGTGATTCTAAACATGGTCTTAAAGGTAGGGTAAGCAAACTCTGTAAGCTTAAGATCCGGCCTCCGTTCAAAGCGATCTCTAAACCACACCTCCTCCAATAGTGCACAGAAAATATGAATTTATTTAAAATATAAAGACCACTTTACTTACTACTTACAATCACTTAGTGATTGCTAACAGGATGTAAAGAGACTTTCAACCAGCATAACAAAAATGTTTCTGTAAAAGATTATAAAAATAAAACCCTATAAAAATTATCTTGTAATTAAGTTTTTTGCATTACTATTATTCTGATTCTGACAACCTGATAGGCTCTTGAGGTAATCTGTCAGCCAATCAGGAACCTGCATGCTCGATATATCTTAAACATTTAAATAGCCTTGCTGAGTTGTTGATGTAGCTGGTTTAATTAGCGCCCACCTAAGTACATGACCTTGTCATTTCAACTAACATGCTAAAAGCTTGTTCAGTAAGTTGTCATGCCTGAAATAGTTTAAATGCACTTTATATATATATGTTGAAATATATGTATTTTCTGTGATCATTAGCGTGGGGTTGAATTATAACAGTTTTTGCCTTTAATCTGTTATTAAACTACAGTCTACCAATCAGCTGAGACACTGTGATGTACTCCCTCAAGCTCAATATACAAAACTTTTAGGCTTTGAACTACAAACTAAACCCTCACATACGTGCCAATGGAGGATGCACATCTTGTTTATTACAGTTTTCCCCCTCTGACATAAATTAATCATCTAATTTCATCCACAAGTCTCTGTTTTGCCTCCGTAACAAGCCAAGAAACCAGAGACTGTTTCTGCAGTAAACATGGTTAAACCGGCGAGTTATTGCAATTATGGACACAGTTTAAGATTTTAGTTCTTTTCACAGCTTTATGTTTCAATATTTCCACTTATTTTCTATCTTCTTCAACCATCATTACAGCTGGTCTCAGACTCCCGGTACTGCCTCCAGCCTCATCCACAGCAAAAATCACAATAGGTGTGTGTCGGAGGCCATGGAGCGATTCTACAGAGACCAGATGGGCTGGAAAGAGCTGCAGTTAAGCCGCAGAAATATCAGACCGTGCCAAAGCCAGTGAGAAGAATAAATATTACGAAACATGATCAACTGGGGTACGATGTTCATTATGAAACGTGTAAGGTTACACAAGGAAATGCTTTACAAATAGCCACAAGAAACCATTCTGAAATCTATTTTCCACAAAACTTTTCACCACTGATACACATGATAATTCAGATTAACTACCAGTTAGTAGGTTAGTATTCTTTTTTACCTTCTACTGCACCATCTCACTATACAAATGTCAACATATCAGCTGTTTCAAACTCTGGTGAGCTGCCTGCCTAGACAACATTGCAACTGACACATAAATTCTTGCTTAACTCGCACAGAAAACATTCGCAGAACGCTGTGTGAACTTGCTCATCGCTTGGCAGAACTATTATTGTTTAACACGCATGATTTATGCAATACAATTGTCCATTATTTAAATGATCATGCATGTAGCATAACACACAGGCTGCTATGAATATATAATGGCGCAATTTCGCCAGTGTCATTAACCTGCGAACATTTATCCTCTTTGTTTCTTTATGTATCTCTTTCATATACATAACAAGACCGAGGCTGTTGTCTCTCATTGGCAGCTACTTTATTCTGACAATCTGTAATGTTTCTGTTTATTGCTATGAGAGTTCATTGTTTACCAGAATAAAAACAGAAGGCATTGTTCATGTATTTATTATCTGCGGTAACAAAGGACATAGTTCTGTTTCTTAATGCCGTTTCAAACAGATGCCTGTCAGGAGCTGTGGAGCAAGAGACCAGACGTATTTTTTTCCCAGTTTTGACAGATACTGGAATAATCAGGAGTAAATATTGCAAGAACATTGTGCCAGATTAAAAAAAAAAAAAACACTTAAACTGAGTTTTGCTCCTTGGTGAGTTCAGTTAATTAAAATTCTTGGACATTTTGCCACAACTTTTCATATAATCAATTTAAAATTGAGACCAACAGAATAACGTACACGTGATTTTAAGCATGCACTTCCCCTAACTAGCATAAACTTGCATAAATAACTTGTTTGTTGAGCCTGTGGGTTTAGTGTGGCGCTATTAACTTAAAGTGCATTTTCTTCTCTAAACATCTAGTTGTTGATCTGTTATGGTTTATTTGTTGATGAGAATGATCCTGCACTGAGTTGAAATTTAAAAAGCATTTGCATGCGATATGATGCTATATTGTCTTGTTTTCTGTGGCTGAACCCACATACTGCCAAACTATCAACAGCAAACATTTAACAAGACAAAATAAAAAAAAAACATTCAAAACGATACACAGATAATCAGGCACAAGGTTTATATCTTACTACAATTTTTCCCCTAATCACCTTCCAAATGCTTCATTGAAATGTGGAACATCATGTATTCATATGTATCTATTTAATGTCATAAAAAACGAGATGTTACTGCAGCTTATTTTCAATAAAAAGCTTTTCTGGACTAAAGAGAAAGTTTCGAGTTTGAAAGTTGCAATATTTCCTAGTACAATGAGCTCAAATCTTCAAAGACAAGAATAAATAAGATTTCTCCCGGAATGAACCCTTTAACAAAAGTTCTAAGGAAGAGGGGTTGTGGGTAAGGAGAAAGCGATTTGATTGGCAGGCCGCTGAGCTGTCAGGGATCTGATTCGCTGGCTGACGAGAGGAGTGAGGAGGGTTGGAGAGCTAGCTGGGTCAGCGATTTAGCTGGGACGAGAGCGAAAGGCCAGGAAACTGTGCCACTCAAATGCCACTCAACTGTCCCACAAGCACTCTGGGTAACAGGGCAGCCGCGTTGCGAATCTATCTCACGTCACCTTCCATGATGTTCATGCAGTGACGAATACGGCACTTAAATCTGAGCTTTCTCGAAGAACAATGACTATTCATAAGCTTGTGATTCAGCTCCGAATTAGACTATGAAAAGAACATCTGGTGAAATATGAAACTCAGAGTCCACTTTCAAAGTACACACGCTGTAACACATTGTTTATTTGATGTTATCGCGATGACCCTCAACAGCTATTAACTCTGAATATAAATGGCCTCATAGGTGGGAGTTTATGGCAGAGTATTATTGAGACAAAAGAGAAGTACATTTGACATCCACAGTTTTCCCTCTTCTTGAGTTTGAACAGTATTTTAAAACAGAACATGCCGCATTCAAATTCACACTTCATTTCTGTCCTTTCACACTGAGGTGTTATTTTGCACGGAAACAGTGAGACAAGACGTGAAGCTTGCAAGGAAAACACACACATCTGCGTAAACAGCAACACAAATTCATAACAAAATAAGATGTGAGCTCTCAAAGTTTTGGCTGTTATGCAAAACTGATTTTGTGTACCAGAAGGCCCATACAGTACACTGCAGATAATCTCAGCCATATTTATCTCTACGTTTCCAAGTTAACATCACTGCTTTGGTTTAATGTCATTTTTTGTTTGAGTGTTATGTACCATCATGTCATAAAAACTATCAGTTAGTAAAGAGAACAAAAAACAAACAAGCCTTTTGTTTTCTAAGCAAAATGTTTCAAACAAATGTTTCTTGTTTCTTTTGTTCTATGTCCTCTTCCTGTTTTCTGTTGTTAAAAAAGCCTTTAATTTACAAAAGCCACTTCCTTTATGACATCATCCGCCAGGAAATGACATCATTTTGGTATGAAGGCACAAAACGCTTTATGAAAAGGATTACAGGAAATGTCTGATGTTATGTGATATTGCACTTTACTGATATCAACAACTAAAAAATTAATTTAAAAAACTTAATCCCACAACTAAGCAACTGCTATCATTAAATCGCTTATTTCAACCTGCTAAGCATCCTGTTAATTGTCTTGCCATTATGTAAATAATGAAGTTGTAATTAGTAAAGTGACATGGACATAGAAAATGTCTTCTTGTAAAATGTTACAGAGTTGAAAAGCTACTGCGTAACAGGATTGAAATCCCCAGCATACAGAAAAATGTACTAAGATATTACCAACACGATTTCCAGGTACACAAGAGTTCTGTTTCTGATAGGCCATATGGCAAAGCATTCAAAAAGGTGAAATTACACCGGCAGTCTACGAACACCGACCGTTCTATAATCACAATTTTAGCACTTGTATTTCCCAGCTTTGGGCTTTTCTAAACAGCTTCTGGAGTCCTCTCTCACCTCTCTTAGCATTCAGCAGCGAGCCCGCCTGTTGCCTGGTAACCCGAGTGCAGTTTATGAGCTGCAATGCGAGCTGCGGCCGGTTCCACTGCTGCGGTGGCTCAGGTAGGGGGCGAGAACGGCGGAAAAAATCGGCTTTGGGTCACCCGGAGTTTCACCCACACTTCCTAGCAGGTGTCGGAACTAGCGATTCCTCTGGGCTATTTTGAGAATAAAGGGTTGTAATCTATTGCAAGGCAGTCTGGGAAGGAGTTATTGTGCTTTGTTGACACAATGCGTGGGGGCAACTTGTGAACACACCCTGTTTTTATTGATCTGGTACACGAGAGGGAGTTTAAAGTGACCAGATGGATTCAGGAAGAAAAAACGTTTCTTAGCGCCCACACACACACACACACACACACACACAATATACACTTTAAATTCAGGGACACCCCAGAGTACGGAAATGACACACACTGTATACACAAGCATTTCAGCAGAAACACGATGAAAGCGCCTCAGCTAAAGCAAAATACTGCCTTTTTAATACTGTTTTAAAAGCCTTAAAACATTAGAAAATTAACAGGGTAAATAGATGAGTCACTGGCTGGGGTGATGCATGTATGTATATAGCTGTTTATACAGATAAATTCTGCAGTGTTATTTCTCAATCTAGCACAGAGATATTTTACTGGCTTCAGTGGGACCATACGGCTGTTAATACTAGCAAATTAAAACAGAAATATAAGGAGAGCTGTTAAAATGCTCATCTTTCTGATGAGTCAGAGTTTAAAAGCAGACTCCTCATGGGAATGACACACAGCCTGTTGAAAATATCTAGAAGACCCCCAACTCGCATGTCTGAACAAAAAAGTGTTTCTTTTTTCTTTTGCTAATTTAAGGCCTCGTCTTCAGTTCAGCACATTCACAGAGAGCAGATCTCAGATTTACTGGTGCTCTCCCCGTGTGAAGACTCTATATGAGTCAGACACAACACGATAAAATCACTAATTTCTTCAACGACGTTCCAAAGATGCAGATAAAATTTCAAACTTGATTTCAAATAAATAAAGATTTTGCATTCTTATTATGGAAATGCACATACAGAGAAATAGATTCATCTTTGTCATTTTTCTATATGCAAAAAATTAAAATTCATAAATTGCTATTATTTAAATCAACACAATCATTCAGAGCCCAATTAAATCCTGTAACGTGAATGTATTTACCATTAAAAAGGTTTTTTTTTAAATATTTAAATTAGAACTATAATTGGCTCATTAAAAGTGGCTGTTCCACGAGTTTGCCAAAACAATTTTAATCAAAACTTAAATTATTCTAAAATTATTCAAATTTTGCCAAAATACAAACTATTTTCCTTTGGAACGTGGCGGATAAATCGAGAACAATAAGCTCAGGTAAGTGTATTAGGAAAGTAAACAATTAAAATATTAATTTTTTAAAACATGTTGCCTTCAATTCACAATATTGTATCCCTGCACTCTTGCTATTGAACCCCATATAGAGAGAAAGCGGTAAATTTAAACCTTAATCAAACATCGGCACGCTCAATACGAGAGATCAAACCTTACTTCCATTGGTTCTGATATCCAGCCTGCAAGGGACACAAAAAAAAGAAATATTTCATCACAGACACCCAATGGGATTCTGATGGAATAATAGAATAAAACAGCTTTATCTGTACAGAGTCAGACATATAACTTATGGGTCGCTTCCTTATTGTTAGTGACACACAGTTCAGCATCTCTTTATTTTTCTCCTCTTTGCACTGAATATAAAGGTCTATGTGGAGTAGTATTACCAATAAAAAAACTCTATTGGATATATTTGGATGTTGGCCTGCTCATTATCTAGGAAATTGCTTGTAGGGTGAATCGTACAGGATTTCCTCGGCCCACAGATGATGCAAAGCGTGCCAAAATCAGACTGCAAAAAATGCACGTGTTTAGGAATTAACCCGTGGACTGCACGCAGACAAATTCAAACTCACTTAACTGACTCATTTCTTACATTTTATCAATTAATCCAACTTTAAAAACCACGGCTACCAAAACCAGACTGACAAATGCGCATTTTCACTCATAATCGCAAATATTGCGACTAAGCACGTCAGCATGCCCTGCGTTTAAGCCTGACAGAAAATAACTTGTCCTTACTTAACTTGCAACTGAACCCAATTAAAGCGGTGACCAATGAGCTCTAAGCGCAGCAATCAGAGTCGCAATAATGGTCGCAATAAACAACTCACTGCTTGCTGCAGTCAACGGCCATGCAAGACCTACTGGGCATTGCAACAGAGCATTTTTACTTGAATTCACATAAGTGCTCACTCACAAACTTGCGAAGAGAAGCACGCTTGCGCGGGCACTGCATCTGAAGATGTAAATCGAAGGCTAGCGATGGATGTAAAGAGTGAATAGATGGAAAAAGAAAAAAAAGCAGAAGATGTGAAGAGATTTGAACTCAGTGACAGGAAGATTGAGAGAGGGGGGGGTTCAAAATGAGACTAAGATTGAAGACAAGACCGTGTGAGAGAACGAATTTGAACAAGGAGTTTGAGGAAGAAGTGAACAGGGCGGAATGAAACAAGACAGTTGGATAAAATGTTCAGTTGCAGGATTCAGTTGTCAAAACTATTTAGGAGCCTTAAACATGATTATAAATGGAGAGCCACCTGAATTCTGTCACTGAACTGATCACCAGATGTTTTCAGGACTCACACCTGCATTTTGAGAGCAGGTTCAGAAAACCTGAATATCTTTGATGTTTGCTTTGATATTTTCTGTCTCACCATGGTAACCGAAGTTATTCACATTCAAGGCAAAAAGTGACCTGAATTTCAGACGGTTTTCCAGACACTGTTGTATGAACCGGACAATTCAAGTGTCTCTCCTGTTAGTCAATCCCACTGACTAAAAACATCTACATGTATTATGCAAAATTATAAATTAACTTTTAAAATGTAACAGTTTTAGAAAAAACACTTTTAAACTGTGTCCACACTGTGTCAAAACTGTCATTTTACAAATACACCACAGAAAAAAAAACGATGGTGCCATTTCAGCACAAGGGGTAAAAAAAGCAACAGCTTTAGCAGAAGGTCTGACAAAGCAGTAAAGTCCTGACTGGCTGATGACAAGCATCTCTGAAAAGCTCCAGTGAGTTCCTCTCAGTTCACGGCCTTGCGAGACCCACCCACAAAGTCCAGAACTGTTTTATGTAACTGTCATAGAATGTGAGATACCAGAATGACCAGCATAAATCCAAAAGGTCAACTGTTATAAAAAAAGAAAGGTCACGGTGGGGTACATTCGTGATATGTCTTCAAATGTTATGAGCTAACAGACTGTGATTTATGCGTGAAGTTATTGATATCGACCAAATATTACCCTGATACAGTCGTTCTTTTCTTTCACAGACATAAAATGCGCATTTATCGCAGTTGGGGCACCCCAGATGAAATTGATGTTCACTTTAAACAGGTTGATACAAGTTGGTTAAATGTTATTTTGAAAGTTCCATGACGTTATTCTAACATTTTTTAAATCCTGTAACATTTTTAAAATGTTCTACTCCTTAAAATGAAATTTTTTGATATGAAATGCAACACACATAAATAAAACATTTACAACAAATTTTGGAAAACGTTAGCCAACGTTTTGAGTATGTTCCCTGTTAGCCGGGTACACGCAATACATGTACGGTTGCCAACTTGCTACTCAATGCAAACAAAACTCTGAATCTAAATCTGTCAAAGATTTGATGCCACTAACCTGTCAAACTTGGGCAAAATGTTGCATTAAGTCATCCAATCAGATTACAGCCTGTCAAACAGAAAGTGTTTTGTATGCAATATGCATCAGACATCGGTGACTGTGGGCATTGCCTGAGGCTAGGACCATTTGTCCAATCAGTTATTACCTTGCATGCATGAAACAAAAATATTTAATAGACATGTTTTTATCCAGGCCAAAATCAAGCTGTAGACTGGTGAGCCCTTCATAGTGGTCGAGAGGGGACACTTCCTGTTCAGCTACGATTGTAAAACACTTGTTCTAACTGTGCTGCTTTAATACTGTGACAGCGACATTAATCCATTTTGGCGGCATCCTGGTCTCTTTTCTTGAACGGAATCAAACCGAGTCGACAAGCCCCTGGGGTTTTCTATTAGACCCTTTGGGTCTGAACCACTTTATCACTGTGGGTGACTCAAACCTATTGACCAAAACCATGCTGTCATTCTCTGCCTATTCAAAAGCCGCAGTGGCCTGTCGGATGTTCATTTATCATTGATGTTTCAGTAATGGAATCGATTAATTAAACAGACAATCACAGTGGAAGCAAATTGACTGGCGAGTGATCTCTTTATATGAAGATCTTTGTGACTGCATATGGATGTCTTTATAATCGATCGTGTTTAAATTCATGTGAACTTCCTGCCACTCAAAAGTTCTGGGTGTTGGAGTCATAATCAGGGAGTTTTAGATTTATCTGCGTGATTAAATGCTTTTTCCTCTTTTGTCGAGCTGCTAATTGAATAATGAGCTGATGTAAATCTGCGCCGGATTTTCCTTAAGAACGAGCCACAGAAGTACGAGATTTAGACGAGCTTCTGTTCTAAAGCGTTTCCATTGAGCCACTCCAAATGGAAATCTTTTGTAATGAAAGATAAGAACGTATCTAGAGCAATTACTGAAGGCATGGCGGTGTACCATTGAGATGGAATAATCAAAGTTCAACTATTAGATTTATAATTTCACTTTGCTTCACTGAAATTCAGCGTTTGCAGATATAATTGCATTCTTTTCTGCTTAAAAACGAACACAGATAAATAGATGAATTTATTTGCTTTCCGATATTATTTGTGGATTGGTATCTAAATCACAACAGCCAAAAGTAATGAGTTGTTTTATGTTAGGTCATTTTTAAAGCCCAACCATGCGCAGTTTTCAATGCGACACACCAGCGTTTGTTCAGCCAATGGTGTGAATTTGGGGCGGGGCTATCTGTTTCACTGACCAATGGCAGGCAAATGTTAGCAACCCTACAGGTTCTTATAATTGGCAAATCTGTCCAAAAAGTAGCTCAGATACAGGTAGAAAAAAGTACTTAACGAACACAGAAAGGCTAGTTACAGATCGCATCAAATATCAAAGAGCTAAAAGACATTATCTGTCAGCAAAACTGCTGCATTTAAGCCAATCCATAAGTGACCATCAAATGTTCCTACTTACGTGAACATCAAAAGCAATCGGTTCGCTTTAGAGCTTTCACTCAGGCGGGATCAAACCCTCAGATGTATTTATCTGATGGGCACGCTGATCGCTGGCACATCGATGGTATCGCGGTTCAGAATCTCTCTCTTTAAACAGAACCAGTTGGACTGAAGCTCCGTTTAATAACCTGCATTTTGCTCAATTAGATCAGAAACGAGAAAAGAACGGTAAAGATGAATGTTTATACAATTATGGTTTACACAACTGAAACATGTTGACAGGATATGTTCAGAGATGACAGCTGACGGCTCAGACGATCTGATGTCGACCTCAGGGCTCAGTTTTCTGATGCATTGTGACTAATCGTTTGGCACTTTGAATATTTAAATGTAAACAATCACAACACAGGTGTTTGTCCCCACGGGGCCACTGAGTGTTCTGCTGGTTAAATAACTGTGTGTTGAATGGATTATTCTCATTCACAGCCTCTGTACAGCCAGATGTTTGATGCCCACCAGCTAAACGATGAGCAATGGTATTTTTGCTAATTTCGTGCTGTGCATGCTGGTACGTTCAACATATTTGTGCGCATATGGTTGTGTGCACATCACTTTTAGCATATTAGGTTGTATGTTTAACATGCTAGCATCTGGAAATGAACAGATATTGTTATATTAACGTATTTGCCACACAAAAGCCAAATTATACAAATAAATGTTTTGTCTAGCAGTGGTGTTGTATGTTGGTTTATACACACACACACACACACACATATATATACACACATACATATATACGCTATGTTTTCTATTGAGGCTGCTGGTGGCTGTTCAGTTAAATCACTCATTATGCTAATGAACTTTTTTGACACCACGGGGTGTAAAGTGACCTTAACAAGCTGTCACTCACTCTAGGTCACTCCCTCTTACCTATTAATCTGACATTAACCATCCTTGACAGCTATTAACCAATCAAGTGCGTCATCACATTCAGACACAAAGCTCCAAGATATTAAACCGAAGATATTAAAAGACAGCGTTAAATATCTATATCTGACACTTCATTAATGCAAAACACAATGATTTACAGAAACAATACCTGAATGTCCCGCTGCATCTAATTCTGAGAGCTGCATCAGATACGCAAGATGGATCAATGGACACTTTGCTATCCCACAAGGCCATGGGGCTGAGGAACCAAAATAAAAAACTGTGACGTTTTAAGTGCTGCAAGTACAAGGAAAGTTCTTTCTCAAGGATAAATTGCATTTCTGTTACAATATCAAAGTTGTTGTGGATGTCGTAGGTCAGAGAACATCGGAATGTAATTATATCACATCTACAGTATAGAACGTACTTTGCCAACGGTCAAGTAGAGAGTTCAGTACCTCATTCAGAACACATTCTCTGAAAGTACAGTGAGTCTGACTCAGTCAGGGCCTTTAAAGAGACACAATCTACTACAAAAGAACACACTGGGCAATTCAAGCAGCCGGCTAAAATGACTGAATTTATGACGTATGAGGTAACATCCTCCAGAGTGAGTGTGCATGCCTTGGGCGTCAATTTAGGGCGGCTAAAAGAACACTATGACTTGCTACGTCATTACGCCTTACTCATACTGTATTTGTGTGTGTGTGTATGTGTGTGTGTGTTGAACAACCCCTCAAGCCCTAACACATTGTCACTGGCCCTTACTTCAAAAACAATGGGATGTCTTATATAACGCAGAGTACATGCCAGGGTAATACTGGCCTGTGTTTGATGGAAAGAGATTTAGAATAAAAAAAAAAAAAAGAAAAAACCAAACAAAGAATTTCTGTTTAACGCAACTCAATCTGTATTCTTAATGGACTTCACTTTAAAAGTGCATTTGTGTTTGTTCTCGGTGGAACAATGGGAAATTTGCGAACGAGGACGCGCTTGCCGAGTTGCTCGAAATGTCAAGCTCGCAAAACACACACTAATATATCACGATTACTCACATTATTATACATCAGGTTAAATACATCTGGTTTATGGGATAATAACTGGTCATGACATTAACATACTGGTCACTGACGGCGAAAAACACGGACTGTTATTTAATCATTAATCACACAGCTGAGAGGAGAACACATCTGTGCAGATTCTAAAGGCATGCACACACACAAACACACACACACAAACACACACGCAACACTCAAAATGCAGTCTATTATGGTGGCCATAATTGTTTTGACATTTCCAGCATGGCATTAAGAGTTTTGACCTTCAGTCGCTGAAAATTCTACCTTAACATCCAAAATCTCACTACCGCTACAGAAAGCAACAAGCATCCATCATTTTACTAAACAGATCCTGGAACATACACTACACTGTTCAAATCTTGTCGGTTTTTGCACACATGAAATACATAAAAATAGAAAAAAATAAATACATTCTCTGATGCATTAATTATTAAACAACAAAGTGAAAATCTTAATGTATAAATAAACTTAATGCATAAATACAATAATTCCTTTTTTTAAAGAGCATTACAGTGTACATTTGTCTGGTTAATTGGTACATCTACATTTTTGTTGCCATGTTATATTTATATAGTTTTAAATAAATATACTACAATACAAATATGTAAAGAATTGTCATATAGCATTATGGTCAAGGGTTCAAAGGTCACTCATGGTAACTGGGAAGTAAGAAACCCTGAATAATTAGAAATGGTTTTAAACTTGTCCGTTGCAGTGGACACCATGCAGCCGAGCGCTAATGATATTAATTGAATTCTTGGCATCAGTTATTTCCGCTCTGAGACTCAGAAAGGAATTTGTCATCTGGGGCGATTACATTTTTCTGGAGAAAATAATTACTGTCCTAACTCGATGATGATACTAAATTTACCACGCCTAATTAAACATTAAAATGACGCTTTTTTCTTGCCACAACAGCCCTGCTTAGTTCATCTCTTTTGTAAAATATATCACTACATACATTTTTACTGTAAATACAACGATTGACCTTCCAACCTTGAGATTGCTTTTACACATGGTTGAGTAACTCCCCCTTTCTCTGATTGGTCATGCTGGTTAGCGAGGCCCGCCCTTGCAGGGTAATATAATCACGTTTATTTAAATTCAGTGCTGAATTTATTTATTTATTTAAATAAGGCAGTGCTAGTTATAATGTAACCCTGTTTTATATTATATAATAATCATGCCCCAATATTTTTAGCATGACAGGGTCACGATGAGAGCTTGTAATTGTTCAGAACAGGTTGTATAATTCTTAAGATGTGTTATCATGTGTCAGCTGTGTCTGATAAATGGTGCTATTTAAGAAAAGCTTCAATTAAAATCTCCCTCTTTAATACATGGATAAAGAAATCTCCAGAGGCCAAAGATCTTGTGTACTACAATTCAATTCTTCATCCACCCACTGCCCACCTCTGCTCTCAATCAAAGCCTGAGATTAACCATGAGTCACGTGCTCCACCCTGAAGGACATCTCACACGGTTAACCCAGCCACAGCCCTGATCCTGAGGTTTTGAAAGCATTAGTTGTGAAAACATCTTCCAGTGTAATCAAAACAGCCCGTCAGTGTTTTTAACACAATTACAAATCGTTACCGTTAATCGCAACAGAAATTCGCTCAAACACGCTCAACGCCTGTTCGTTGCATCTGTCCCTTCGCTTACCGACACAGTCTACCCATCAGGGTGGTCAGATTTACACTGCTGTCCACCTGCAGGAGACCCCAGATGGGTGGTAACAGAGCAGACTGAACACCAGACTGAACACTAATTCACTGTGATAACCCACAATGCTCCTGGCACACTTCAGAATGCAAGGGCTGCTGAACGCTTCCGTGAAAGACTCCCTTTGTGACAGGAAAAAAATAGGCTGGGCTCGGACTTTACAGAAGTGCTCTTGCAGTAAACCAGCCGGTTACCGGCTGCCAAAACTCATTGATCCAATAAAGACCTTTTGTCTCGCGCAAATGTAAATGTTTTCGGCCGAAGATCTAGACCCAGCTAACAAGTTTAGGTTGTAAGAATGTTTCTGCAACGTTCCCATTTAGTAACAAAAACGTTCAAAAGTTTTGGGTATATTTAAAACATCTAGTTTTTTACACACTGTATGTTATTGCTTAGCCATAAGGACATTATTAAAAATTGTTTTAATTCTGTAAAGTTTACAAAATATTCCCCTAAGAATAATGTTTTTGATATATGATATATAACATTAGAATAACATTCTACTACCATTACTGCAAGAACGTTTTTGATAACATTGTGAAAACTTTAATAAATGTATGCCAATGTTCTTAGAACGCACCGACAACATTGGAAAATAAACCAAAAAGCCAATTCCAGCACGGCTCTACCACAAGATCCGATTTGCATCCGAGCGCCATTAAAGACACGAGACTGAGCGCCGGCCCGCCGTATTGGGTTTCTAGCAGCCATATCGATTAGCTGCTCTTGGTATAATTAACACCTTAGCCGAAGGCTCTACTTCCAAGCCAAGCTAATTCCCAGGGCTCCCTGAAAGAGAAACAGCATGCTCTCAGGTCTACGTCACGGCTACAGTCATCAACCCCGTGTGAAGGGAATGACTCAACCGTCCCTGTGGCAAACTAATGATGGTGTAGTTCATTCGCTGATACGTGGTGACACATCTCCCAGCAAGATCCGAGGAGGAGTGACAGCTCACAGCCACAAACATCAAATAAATGATTAGATCATTTTAACCCGCGTGTAGCGTCGGTGCAACAAACACTGTGATTTTAAAGTTAGTATTGGTGAATGTTTTTTTTGGTACTCTATCCTCTTTATTGCTTGAGAAAAAGTGCAGTTTAAACAAGCTAATGAATATGTACAAAAATAGCAACTGTTTAACGCTAAATAACTCCAGGCACGACTGAAGGAGGAATTCTTCTAATCAGCACGTATTAAAAATAAACACTAAACTATAGTGGCGTTGATGACAGCATTAGCATTTTCGCCTAAAATTAGCATTTACACTGAAATAAGCACTAAATCTTGTTTTTTCATTGCTGGAGTTGTGGCTCAAAGGGTGTTTTTACACCAGAGCTTTGTGTGGACTGAATCTATTTGACATCCAAATTTGTTTTGCAGGTGTGAAAGCGGTTTTACAAACTCAATTCAACTGCCCTTTCTATAAAACACATTATTCCAAAGAGCACTGTAGAAATAAATTAAGAAAATAGTGTCTTAAACCCCCCAGTGAACAAGCCATCGGAAACTGTGGCAGAGATGTTATTACAGAACAAAGAATTTCTCATACATGCAACTCTCTGAATAAATTGCATTTGGCATCTTGAATTCTTCGCATCATTTGCAATACATCCACAGAAGACAAATGCAGGTGACGTTTTGTGCATGCAAAGTTTGGCTGTTCAAAGGCACAACTACTTCAATAACAAACAGAAACTGGCATCTTTTACAAAATCTTTTAAACTATAATCTTTGTTGTCTCCTTTTAAGCAGTTACCCAAACTAAAATAGTTAACTGGGGATAATAGTAACAATTAACAAGTCTGAAAATAGATTAAAAGAACAAGCTCATGATTCGTGAGCATTTTGTGCCCCAAAGGGACTTTATTTTCTTAAGGGAACGAATAAAACAGAGGGCTGCTCTTTCTGTTAGCGTTAGCATGTCATAATTGAGCTATGGGCTCCATTCAAATGGCTGACCTGAAGCACCGATGCTTTGAAATGAATCAATAGAGCCCGGGGTGTGATTATCCAGTCAGTCACTTGACTGAGAGTAAAAGGATGAGATGTGACAATAGAGGATGATGGAGAGATTGTGAAGAGAAAACAATTTCAAGAGGGGCAACATTTTAAAGCCCTGATGAGGAGGCTGTCGGGCCGTAATAGGACAGATATCGACTGCCTTGATACTAAGATTAATCTGTCCAACCTGAGGGTGCCTAGGAGAACTTTTCACCTAGATTTAAATTAAATTTGAAGGATAATATAGATCACACACTAGCCTGTCACAACATAACATACTCAAGAAAGAGATGTAAATAATATATATGGGCCGTTAATGACAAGACAGGGGAGTTACCTCATAATGTGAAATATATTAGTGTGATATATATTATATTTTCAAAGACTGATGTGTATACAGATATATACATTTGATGTATAATATATATTATAATATAAGCAGACTGTAATATAATTTAATGCATTTTATAGAACGAACAAAAAGAAAGATAGCAAAAGACTAAATCCAATAAATGATAATCAGAAAATCGTCAGAAATATAAGACAATATTCTGGTTTTATTAATATAGCGTCTGTGAAAACCGCTATATTGCCAGTATGTTCCAATCAGCACAAGATATCTCCACTACTGCAGCTGGGCTAGATTTCCCAGAATGCACTGCAACACAAACACTTCAGCTAACACCTTTAAAAGCCCTTATGGCAGAAACTCTGGGGCTTCCTGGATTTTGTGTTACTCAGAAGAGGAACTCCCGTGTGTGGAGAACCTCTCGATTTAGCTCTCGAGACAGTGAAGGGTCGTCCTCCGCACGCTCGCGATATGTCAAGCTAAAGAGGCACCTTGCGTCTGACTCATCGAGATGAAAGCTAAAGAGGCACCTTGCGTCTGACTCATCGAGATGAATGACCCAATAACTTCTCCCCATGTCTGTCGCTCCAGGTCTCGGCTGTGTATAGACTTCTGATCTCTGGATGATTTAAGACAACGCCTGCCAGGGTGCTAAAAAATACCACATGACCTCGGTGTCTAGGATATGCGTATATATGGACACGGCCAGATTAGAAAACAAAGAATATTCATAGTGAAGCAATATCACTCAGAGTGCTGTTATATAAGAACTGAATATAAGCACAGATGTGATTCATCACAGGTAAAGCACTACGGGCTGGTGATGAATCACAGTCAGGGTGATAATAGCTCTGCTGCTTGGGTGATATTACTATAAAATTTTGTTTTAGACAAATTGTCTCTGACAATAAAGAACAGACCCAACTAACAGACAACCCAGCTAACATGGAACGTTCTCAGAACATTTTCTCAAGGTTATTAAAATGTTCCTGCATATAACGTTAGTAGAACATCATATAACATTAAATATAACATATCAAAACATTCCTAGATTCCTTTTTCCATTATAGGGAAATGTTTTTACCACCTATAATTGTTAGCTGGGAAAGCATATAGATTCATCATTTAGCTTGTGTATTTTATCCAAAATAACTTGACAGTATATTTACTACACAGACAGCAGTGACTACAGGGCCAATGATAACAGTAAAACACAGCGGGTTCGAATATACAATAGAGCCTTTGGGTTACCAGGTCAGACTTTAAACCTCTACGCCATCACAGTTCATAAAATTTGAAATATGTCATAGAAGATATAAGCTTCCTTGACAAGCCATAGGGGCATAAAACATGATGCAATTATGAAAATGCACATCAAAAACATGTTTTTCCTCAAAAGTGACTGTATGAATTAGGTTGATTGTGTAACACAGCTCTCTGGAGAGGCTGTACTAAAATATTAAACAGGGATAGTGAAGGAGATGGCACCACTGAGATCAGAAACCACTGGAAGAACCTTCTAGATACCAGAGTTTGGAAAGTGTGGGTTACGTAACATGTTTACACAGTTCCTGAACTTGGAGAACCATTTCCTCGTTTGTTTGGGGAAGATCGTGTTTCCACAGCAGTGGGCGGGTAGAAGATGCTGAATAAATCATTTGAGGGATCCTGGTTTCTGTTTTGCTGGGAAATGTACAGGTGTTACGCTACACCTGGTTGTATCAAAAACAAGATGTTATGGTGAGATAACATCTCAAACTCTCAGGAGACTTCACTCACACTGCACTGTCAACTGTGTGAATGCTCGCATCATTCTTGGTCTGATATCTGATGTCGCCCCATATGTGAATATGCGAGTCTACAAAATAAGACTTCCAGGCAAGCAGGTGATGTTGCTAAGACATATCAGCACTTTAAATACAAAAGTTTGAGGGATATAACGATCACTGGCCAGTGTAAACTTAAAGGTTCAATAAGTAATTTCTGAAAAACGCTGTTGATTTTTGAACACATCCCTTGCTTCATTGCCCCGCCCTCAAAATAATGAACACACTATGCAACATGACACGACCAACAGCTGGTGTACACGCCCCCTATTGCTAATTGGCTGAGAATGTTATGATGTTATGATAACTGGTCTGATCCACTTTTGTCCTATTTACACAGCCAACAAAACATTTTTCCTACACAGATACAGAACAGACATCTAGCAAATATTTACAAAATGTTTTGCTTGGGTGTTGATGACAATATCATTTTTTTCTGAGAAACTGCTTACAGCACTTTTAAATCTGCAATCGGAAACTTATTTGTTTAAAATGAACAAAAATCAGGTATTAAGCAAAAACATAACAGATCAGTGTTGACAAAGGTCTCCTTATCTTACTCCCATTCAATACAGTTAGTTTATAATAGTGATTAATAATTTAAACTGTCGGGTCTGATTTGCCAGGAAATATCAGTTTGGCTTCATTTGACCTCATTTTATGTAAAGTAACCTGCAATTTCATTCCTCGAACAAAGATGGCGATAGAGAGGCAAAAGTTACGGATCGCAGCTTTAACCATTATGTCATCGATCTGTACGCAGGAGTTTGACAAGCCAGTCTGCGTTTTTTTTACAAATCCAGAAGTTCAATTACTGAAGGCTACTGAACCGTTCTCCACGGTGAAAAATGATCACGTTCCACCACAACAGTACATGCTGTTAACACAACCCTGTAACGTCAGAAGCTCTGTAAAAGGTTTTCGAAGTGAGTTCGGGCCGCTGCGCTTGATTTGCTACAACAACCTGCGCGCCTGCAATCAGGCTTCACTCCAGATCCAATCAGAACGCAAACTTCAGCGTTTCACACCTGAATCTGTCCACAGCTGGCAGTGCACTCAGCAACATCTCCATCACTT
>JAZGTK010007902.1:0-17720 GCA_036877625.1 Ambastaia sidthimunki
CCGTCAGCTTCCTGCAGTGCACTAGCATATAGATTGCCTTGAAGCTAGAAGCCACAAAGCTATTTGTAATGAAGCTAAAAGCCACAAAGCTATTTTTAATGACTTATTAACACCTTTTTGCTACTGGATGAAAGAAATGTTTGGTTTTACCTTCAGTTTGGTTTCTAGCAGCTCCACGCTGGTAATCAGATGTGTAACTCCACACTCATTCAATCCAAAAGCCACTGCCTCTTCTCCAAGAGTAGCATAAAAGGTGACCACTAAAAAAACACATCAAACACAAAGGTTAACAAAGGATGAAAATAAAAGCAGTATATTCATTGATTTGGGATATCACAAAACACTTATGAGTCATTACAAGACAATAACTTAGGGTTAAAGTCAGGAAATGTTTTTGTTTTTTTTGAGTGTGGTAAGTGAAAGTAAAAATAATTTGTGCCCTTACATGGGAAATTGCGTCTGAAGCAGGTCTGAGCTGTGATCATCCACTCTGCTCGTGTCTCACAGAAAATGGCAATGGTGCTTTTTGGCTGCTGGCCCAGTGCTGCCAATCCACTGCCAAAATGACTGACCTCAACATCCAGATCTTCATAGGACAACCACTTATAGTCACCAAGAATTAACTGCCAAGACAAAACCATTCCACCTGCTAGTAAACACCTCTGAATTCATAAATATTTGCTCTACTAGGAAAATGTTCCTCTCTCCTCATCTAACAATTTTAGGTTGTTAGAATGATTGCCTGACATACATTAAGTAACAAAAGCATTCCTTTTTTTTGTTAATGTTCTAGGAACGTTTAAAACATTTTTATACATTGTATTAATCTTATGCTTAGTTATAAGATTGTTCAAACTTTTTGAAATTCTGTAATGTTTATAAAACGTTCCACTAACAACATAACAATGTTTTTGACATGATATATAATGTTAGCTGGGTCCTTTAAACAAAATCATCACAAGGGAGGATGATCATCTCACATATGACAGACTTGGAACAGAGTGTGGAAATGATTCAATGATTTGGTTTAGTTATGTTGCAATGTGACTTCAGTGTGAAGAGTTAGGTCACACATGTGATTTGTGTCTGACATACACAGTGTCAATAGTCTATATTCCACAGATCAGTACATAATATTGGCCATATTTGAAGTCATGTGAACAACTTCTCTAAATAAATTTGATTGGCAAGCAAAATCTGAATTAGGCACTTTGTCTTGCAGTGTGAACACAGATGTTTGTATGTTTAACACTAGGTGCACGTACCTTTTTGAAGACCTTCCCACTTGGTTGCTTCTCATTTTCTTCACTCAGAACTTCACGAGTTCCCAAGCAGTCTGCTTTACCAAATCGCTGCACCGCATGGTCAAACAGCTTGTCAAGGGTGTCTTTTCCCGGGAAATCAACTGTTACCAGAGAATCGAAGCGATCCACGGAACGATACGGCCCATCTGCCTGGCTGGTTGTAGACTTAGATTTGAGCCTCTTTGCCCGGGCTTTCTTCTCCTGCACTCCGGTCAGGAAATACCATGGCAGAAAACTCAGAACGGAGTACAGCCACACTAGTGCATGTATGGGAATCAGCAGAAAGATGCTTGGGTCCATGTTCAGACTGATGTCTTTTGGAAGATGAAGTGACCAGGCTTCAGGTGACAAGCCTGAAATACTGGGGTGCTGTGTTTTTCCAACTGAAGGTCCTGGGGCCAAAGTTTAGGAAGATTTGGGGAGGTGTCTTCAAAATCACAACCTGATGTGGACAAATAGGCAAACAAAACAATCAATTTATTACAGCAGGACTTAAAAACACACAAAGTATAGTCCCCCAGATAAACCACGGATATGCACGTACAAATTTCCAGAAAGGGCAGGTCTGATGCTTTTTATGAATTTGTGCATTTCTGAATAGTTTGTATTCATTCAGTTACATTAATAAGACATGCAAAGCTCATTAGAGGGCGGTCACATGAGCCGAGAAAAGGACACATTCCACACCAGTGAATAGTGTCTCTGCTTCTTGTTTAACAACACTGAGGTCACGAACATGCTTCAGGGCTGCCCTAGCCTCAAGCCAGGGTGTACTGATAAACCAACAATGTGATTAAACTACACAATTATCACAGCAATTACTGTAGAATTTAAACATTTGTTTTCCAAAAATAAACTAGATAAACTTATATTGATTAAAACCTTTTTTCAACACAAAAATCTAAAAAATGTCTATTACGTTACAAATGAGGAAGTAGATAAGACGCCACACACCAGACAGCCACTACAGTGACTACATTCAAAAACCTGTATACAAAAATGACCATGTAAATTTACATACTTTTGCATCTTACTGTTTGTATGCCCACTGTTTAGCACATCAGATTCTAGAGCACATGTCCTCAGCGACAATGAAGACAAGCACGACCAACTGCAGAGGGTGTTGCAAAAGTAGATCTAAAGAGCAAACGGCTCACAGCTAAAGGTTAATTCAGGACACACAGCAGTGGCTAAGACAGACAGTGACTCAACCGCAGCAAATAACCAAAACCCGTCTGTGGTGGTTATCTCCCTCTAGTTGTTCAGGCTTTCGACATTTTGGTCTGTTGTAGTCAGACATGATCAATCGATGTGAAACAGCATGTGATGTTGACACAACTCATATTGAACTGTTGACTGTTTCTGCTATTCCAACATATAAAAGATAATCTTATCAATATGCTGATAAAAATACAGATATCTAGAGAATGACGATAGTGTATACATACGTATATGTACACATATATACATATGTAGCAAATTTTAAGCAATTCGAGATCATTAGCTTGACCGGGCAAAAGTGTAATTTCCTTGTTTCAATTCCAAAATCTACCAGCTACCTGTACGTTTCATTTCTGCAATTTTGCATGCGTTGTTCATAAATAAACTGTATAATAAACTGTATATCAGCAATCTGTCACCCTCCTTTCTCCATATGTTTAAAACTGACACTGGGCAGAATGGCCAATTCTGTTAACTTAGCATATGAACAAATGTTATGAACAAATACTGATCATCACAAAATGACCATATATCTATAATCGCATGCAAACTCCCCACAATTAATCAATCTGCACAATACTGAACGAGTTACATACCTTTGCAAGCAGAACAAGAGGCCTCAGATAACTTAAACTGTACCCTGTTCATCCACAGTTAATTATATTACGTCTTAAATTATCTCATGAAGAGACAAAGGTTAATGCTGACCGGTGCAACTGTTAATCAGTTCTCATCAGTTGAAACCTGTACAAAGGTAATGCGTGGTCCGAACCCTTAAATCTTAGCCAGAGAGGTCAGTGAGCAGCGACAGCCAATGGCAACAGTTCCTCCAGCTCACCCCACTCACGGACCACATCTTCTGCAGGTGGACACAGTATGCGCTCTGGAACCAAATGATTGGATCGTGAACCTGATCCCATTATCTGTTTAGCACTTGTTGTTAGATTTATCTGTTACAAACTAACATCTGTTTTTTTAAAGGACACAGTGACCTCATGTGACTAGCTGACCTAAACAAAGGTCAACCAGCACTTTTAAAAGTACTGTTTATTTTCACAACGCGTGTAAGTAGCTGCTATTGTGTGGCTATGATTACATTACAGTGACTTCAAACATTGCATACTACGCCATTGAATTTGTTACGCAAATTACTGTAGACAAAATAGAAACACGCTGACGTGAAATTATACAGTTTAAGGGTACATAAATCTTTGAAAACCCAATTTTGAAAATACCAAAAGGGACTTTTCTTGAGATCATCTGCCCTGCGCAACCAATCATACAGGTCGTGTTTAAAAACTTAGCGTGCTGCCTACTTAGCATTTGACATTTGTGACGATTATTTTAGGCGCGTGCCTATGACGTCAAAAATTATGTTTTATTAATTAAAGATGTTCGACCTCACCCAGTTTAACGAATGGATCTGTTATATATAATTGTACCATTTTATTTGTATAGTCTGATCATTTAAAGCAGCGATAGTTAATGATGGTGGTGGTGACGCTCTTTGTCAGATATGAACGTCAAACGCAGCATCATCTTCATCATCACGAGAGGATGCCAAGACACGCGTCTCCCATCACAAATCTCCATATCAGTTCATTCTGTACTAAAACATCATTTAATCCCCCAAACAGTTCATCACATCAACAACTGTCTTATTTTCACATGCGATGTCTTACAAACAGCAAAACGAAAGCCAGCCAGCTTTCACTTTATTGAACCATCTATAAAGTTACAGGAGTAATCGTAAAGAAATTACAAAAAACCTCCCGATTAAACATCATTAAGGTAGTTAGATTATGATGGAGTAGTAATATAAGGTTAGAAAACGATGGTTGTTTTATCTGACCGGCGTTTTGTCTCTTACCTCCTGTGATCCCGATATAACGCGGTGCTTCACTGAATGACCGACAGTTACCTCCAGCTCTTGCTGTTACACCCGGAAACATTACGTCATCTGACTCCATGTTTTTCAGCCAATAAGCGTTTAGACATGTTATAGCGCGCCATTGACTTCCTGCAGTTAAGTGTTGCTGAGGACATTGCAGATGTGGTTGAAATAATAATAATAATAGCAACATAGTAACAATAATAAAATATTGCCCCATAGTTTCCAAAATAAACGTCAAAGTTTATTTTGTTTCTCAGTGGAAACAAACTGTTGCAAAATAAAAATAATATGACAGTGACATAAGAACACACTGACCCTCACACGTGGTTAATGGTTCAAGACACTAACATTACTCAGAAAGTAATGTAAACATTTATTTCTTATTTATTGTTAGAAAATACTACTTTATTTTTGTGGAAAGACTTAGTGTTTTTGCTTGCTCCAAATATAACAGTCCAACACCAAAGTTGTAAAAAAACACACCCACCACAGAAAGAAGGAACTAACAGTTTTATTGAATGCTATTTACATGATAAAAAATGTAAACAGAACAGCAAGTGTCACTGTGAATGAATGGTATGAAATTGTGATGTGTTAAAGGTCTAATGGCATTATTGTACAATAATTAAGATGCTCAGGCCATTTTAGAGTTCTCACTTTTTGCCTTCAACCATGATGATATGATAGCCGAACTTTGTTTTCACTGGAGGATCTGTGTATACAGGCTTGTCCATAGTGCTGACTGGGAGCGCGAACGCTGCATCCTGAAACGGTCCCACCATTGATCCTCTTGTCATCCAGCCGAGGTCACCCTGTAATAAGCAGAGCAAAACTTTAAGCCATACAAGCTTACAAGCATTTCAATAAACTATCAAACTAATTTATCCCTATACAGTTCTAATGTACAGATAAAGGGTTGTGTTAGTTACACTATAGTGCTACAACATAAATGTAACCAAATATTAAAGGCACATAAAGCTCGATAAGTACCAAATAATGATATTTTATATTTATTATTTCAATTAAAAATTGTGCAAAATAATTAACAGGCCAGTAAAGAACTATGAACAGATAAAACGTTGTTATACTTTGTGTTTTTAACATACATCTTATTTTTGAACATATGTTGTATAGTACGCTTGTAATACAACACATCTATAAACAAGTAAGGATGCATCTGTGTCATTAAATTTCTAGTTGAATAATATGTGTTAAATATTTAATGCAAATGAGATGAAGAGCTTTTCCTGCATGAATAGATGTTGGAATGCCATCTGCCGGTAAGGAACAATTACTATCTACTGGAACAGCAGGATACTGATTAGCCCCATTCATATCATTGTTTGCTGGTGGTTGACAGAGTTTAAAAAGTGTTTTACACTGTGACATCCAATACAATTTACCCCAGATTTGTCTTCAAATACATGCAGTTTGTATGGCTTCATATTAATTAAGAGACTTCAGAGAATATTTATACTTTCATTAGTTAGTCACATTTTATTTAAAATGAAATAACTTAAAGCAGAAATTCACTTTCCATTACACATATATGTACATTTTACCTTAAAATCTTAATGCTGGGAATAAAGGAAAGAATTAGCTCTTTGTCAATTACTAATGTAAAAGTCTTACTCCTTGTCTGGCTTTGTCCTCACTGTATTGAGCTGCCACCTCACTGAAACGCATGCCAGCCTTCAGTTTCTCCATTGCTTCCATACACTTGCCATGCTTTTCACACAGAATATGCCGAACCTGACATGATTCAGAGACACCACAAAGTAATGAGATAAATTACAATAACAATGTAATTTAACTTACATTATTACACTGTCAGACAGCAGACAAGCATCTTCATTTGAATGACAATTTGAAAGTAAATGTGTCACTTTACATCTAATAAAGAGATGTAAGTTGTGTACCTTCACTGCAGTCCCCCCTTTCTGAGTCTTTTCTTTCTTATCACTGTCCCCACTGCCTGAAGCTGCACCCCCTGTTAAAAATGTCAATTTAAGCATTTACATGATATTGAAGTAACATTTTATAGTAGCTAAGATAAGCCTTTAAAAATACACACATTAGGCAAATCACACCTTTAGTTCATTATTCACCCATTTTACATTTAAGCTCGTTTTGTAAATCTACAGCGACCTGAAATTAACAACAGTTTATAAAATAAAGTGTGTGAAACAAAACGAAATATGCTTAAACAGAGCAGAGTACATGTTTACCATGTGTTAGCCGCTAACATTACATGCTAACGTTTACACATTTAGTATTGACTAATAGTTTCTAAAACTACTGTGGATTGGTATACAGTGTTATCTGGTAAATTATACTGAATGTTTAATATCTAACATACACTTTGTTTTTTGTGTTTTACCTTTTGCACCTTTGCCACCCTTTCCTTTTGGTGGCATTTTGTCTCCTGGTGTTGTTTTCCGCTTAATTCTTAGCTAGCACACAAGAGCTAGTAACTGACACAGATTACCTTACGGTTAATTTTACAATTAAACAGAATATGTATTTCAGCATACAGTTTTCTCAAAATATAAATTATATTATTTTGTGCAACAATCAAGCAGGTGCAATAACTCAACTCAGAAAAACGTATGTGTAGATAATGTTTGTGCAGCTTTGCGCAAATATGCGTGTGAAGGATGCACTCGAATACATTAAAGAGGCACAAATGGATTTTGAATTTCACTTTAGTTCTTCAATTTATGAAGACGACCAAAATGTTTCATGGTGATTAATTGAAACTTTTCTTTTAATCTTTTATGGTGAAATCCGTTAAACAGTAACACCTCTAAATTATAACAGGAAAATTGGCTGTGACGACGTTTCTGCGCAAATTTGCCCAGCGTGGATGTTCTTGAACAACTTTACATACTCACGCCCGTCCCTCTAACCCACCTTTACGAATACAGTATAAAATGCAATAAGCATTTTATTGCATTTTATAACATTTGAAAGAATTAAAACATCCCATGACACTTTATATTTAAGTTTTATATTATTCGGACAAATAAATTATCGGACTACAGAGGGCTAAAGTTGAAAACGAATCAGATTACAGTTAGTTATTGCAGCCGTTGCCAAGGCAACACAAAGACAACACAGCTGCTTTCCATTGTGTTCCTGACATTTCAAATGACGACTTTATCGTAAAAAAACATTATTTAGGTTCGTATTGTCAAAAGGCATCATGATCCAAAAGGTAATGGAGATTTTAAAGACCTTTGTTTCCGAAAACGTTGTTTTACGTGCCACGTAGTTTCCGCACGTTTATGTGAGGCTCATATAATACTGTTTGCCTACATGTCTGATGTTTCATTGAGTGGTCACTTATATAGCAGACAAGTGGACATAATCTAGTTTCAAGGGGACACGTGAAATGCTGAATAAAGAGGGCTGGTAGGGTAAAACATGGAGAAATATGAAAAAATTCTTACTCTTGGTAGAGGTGGAGCAGGCGTTGTGTTGCTGATGAAACATGTTGATACGAAGAAGTTACATGCTGTCAAGAAAATACACGTGGACAATTCTCGAAAAACCAAAACAGAAGAGGTAGTGTTGCAAGAGGCGGATATTTTGAGGAGCTTGAAGCACCCTCACATTATAACATGGTTTGACAATTTCTTTGACTCAACAAATGACCATATTTACATTGTTATGGACTATTGTGACGGTGGGACGCTTGATGACCACATTAAAGAGCAAAAGAGTGGGGAACACTTTGCAGAATGCAAAGTGATGGACTGGTTTGTGCAAGTTATCATGGCGGTCAGTTACATACACTCTGAAAAAATCCTTCACAGAGATATCAAGCCCTCCAATGTGCTATTAACCAAGAGAGGTGTGATCAAGCTTGGGGATTTCGGAATATCAAAGATTATGAACCACACATTTGACGTGGCTTCTACCTGTGTAGGAACCCCCAGTTATCTGAGCCCTGAACTCTGTCAGGATGTTCCATATAGCACCAAATCTGACATATGGGCAGCTGGCTGTCTTCTGTACGAGCTGTGTGCCCTCAAACCCGCCTTTGAAGCTAAAAATCTCCTGAGTCTGTTTTACAAGATCATTAAAGGGGAATACGTCAAGGTCCCTGAGATGTATTCGGAGGACGTGCATGCATTAATTGACAAAATGCTGTCCTTAATTCCAGAGAACAGGCCGAGTGCAAGCAGCATTCTCAGCTTGACCCGTGTGCAGGAACATCTGGGAAACTTCATTTCACATCAAGAGAAGGAACTGACAAAGGTTATTGCTGAATCCAGACCTCAAAACAAAGACGACAGTTACAATGAAATGTCACCTACTGAAAACAGAACAGACAGTGTCTTAGCTGTTTCTGACATAACACAGGGAACAGAGACAGAAGATAAAACATCACGCAGTGCTGAGGAGGAAGTGCCCCATGAAGAAACAGAGTCTGATTATTCAGAGGACTTTGATGAACATGAGAGCTTTTCATCTTCTGAGAGTGTTTCGAGGGAAGATGTCTCCTCCAGCCCTGCCAATGTGGTTGAAGAGGCATTTGAGGAATCTAATAGTAAGTTTCATTTTGGCTCATTATGGTTATATGCAGAGGTTGTAGAGTAATAATGTTTCTTTTCAGTTGAAAATGATGAAGATATCTCTGATTATCCGGATGATTTTGAAGAAGCAGAGGATGATGAATTGGCTGAAGTGGTCATCTGTGCCAGAGAAGCCATGAACTTCATCTCAGAGAACGATTGTTTTGATGTGGAACTGGAGCTGAAAGATGCTGATGGTTTCTCAGTCACAATGAAAGTGTTGAGAGAGAAATACATGGGTAAACATAAATAACATTTTAAGGTGATAATGAATCATTTTTTAAGATTTTTCTTAAGATGCAGCAAAAATCATTTGTAAATATTCCGAGAGTTTCTCTACATAAAATGTCTGTTCTCCTTTCTGGAATTCCAGAAAATGTTGGAGCCTCAGTTTATGAGGAAATCAGTGAGCACTTTCTGAATGGCCTTACACCAGAAGATCTGCAGCCACAGTTCCAGCACATGATTGGGACAGATCATCTGGAGACCTGCTACCTCATATTCAATCTGGACCATGAAACTACATGCTGAGTCATCCCTGAAGTTCTGAGAAATTACTTTTCATAGGTTATAAATCAGACACCTCCCTCATAAATGCTGGAATTGTAGTATATTAATTATATTGAAATGTACGATGTTACAATATATTTAAACATACATTCATTATAATTGGCATTATGATGTAGTGTTCTGGTGTAACCAGCAGGTGGCAGTCTGTAGTCAGAAAATATGTATTTTGATGAAGCAGCTCAGAAAATGACTATCATAGTTTTCCATCTTGACACCGTTAGTAACATCAAAGGTGCAGATATAAGAACTACAGCACTTCATAGTCACTAAATATTAAATGAAGTAATTCATTGTATCAATTGTACCCAGTCAGTCACGTTTTTAAATGAATTTAACTTAGTGGCCTGTTTCATTTACAAGCTCAACATATTCTCAAACGTGTTCATTAAACTGTGCTTATAAATGTAAAAGCACTTGAAAATATTACATGAACATCTGCTGTGCTGTTATTCCTCTATCTAATTGTAAAAAAACAGAACCCAGCTAACAGTTTTAGGTTGTAAGAATGTTTCCCTAACCTTTCCATTAAGTAACAAAAATGTTATTTTGAATGCTCTAAGAACGTTCAAACATCCGATTTATTTAGACGATTAACATCATTGCTTGGTTACTGTAACAGTCCACAAACAATTTAAAAATAATGTTTTTGATATATATGATTTCTACTAATATATGAAGTTCTACTAATGTTACTACAAGAATGTTTTTGATAATGTCGAGAGAACTTTCAGAGAATGTTAGCCAACATTTTGTGAACAGTCCCTGTTAGCTGGAAACACATTTGCTGAATTTGTAAATTTTTGCACCTCAGCTAAAGTTTTGTTCCACAGGTTTTCCTTTTGCCCAGATAATATTCCAACAGGAAATTAGTCAGCTAGAGAAACTGCCATACAAACGTGTGTTCAATATTATCAAGTCAGCATTAACAGGAAAATCTGTGTAGTTTGTCTTAAGTCTCACTTCATAGTATATAGTCAAAAAAATCAAGAGAAACTGTAACTACTACTTAGTTCTATCACATAACGGAAATCAGATTCAGAATCAGACGGAAGCCAGGAGGCAGATTCTTGCACAGAGTAAAATTTTGTCTATAGATAGTCTTCACATTTTGTCTCTATAAATGAAAAAATCTTATTGATTTTTACTCTGACAGACTTACTGAAATTGTGTCAGTCCCAAAAGTGCAGTTTTTGTAGTGTATTGTGATGTGTTTGATCAAACTTCCATGCTGTAAGTATGGAAAAATAAGTAAGTCCCTTTGTGAATGTAAAGAGAAAACTGACCCCGAAAGCCCGGTTGCTCTGTTGATGTAAAAATGAGTGTTTTTTATTGATGGAGTGGAATAAACAGATGTGTAATACCTCAAGCGACATGACGTCCCATTAAAACAAACCTTAAAACCTTCAACTTCACTTGAACTCACGACAGAGACGGTTGCCACTAAAACCCCGAAACATTAAAAATTTAAATTCAATCCCACAAGACGCATCCCTTTATCCAGGTTACGTCCTGGCAGGAGAGAGAGTAAAACATTTGCTGAGGGCTCATCACTCAGGATAGAGCTTTAAAAAATTTCCATAAGCCTGATGGATTGTCTAGTGTGTTTCCTTATTTATCCCGCTCGGCATTTGGATGAATGTATATAAGATCAGAACAGTCGCAGGCAGGTCTGAGACTGCTTAAGAAGTAGCAATCGTCTCGATAGTCTTTTCACCAAAGCCTGTCAATATTTCATCTATAGTCAAGCTAGCGACTGAAAAGGCTTGTCACTGGTTTCCTTGGGGCTTCGTGCTACATTTGATGCATTATTGACTGACCTGTGCATCGTCTCAAAAGTGCTTTTCTCATTGCTGTCATTGTCTGTAAATGATTGATAAATGAGGATTAAGATTCTGTTTATGAGTGTGTTATGTGATTGTGGGAAAATAAATGAGAAATATGACAACTTTTGTTATCTCTCATTTATTGTTCTTTAATGATGCACGGTTTATATTGGTGCACATAACATACAGACCCCTAAATTATAAATTAGATTCATTGCTTTAATCACATCTTAAAGTCATGCTGATATAGAAAATAAGACATATTTGTGATAGGAAATCACCCGGGGAGAAAATCAGTACTGCTGTCGTCATTGTCTTAAATAATTTAAAATATTTATTGTAAAGTTTTTTTTACAGCTACATCACTCAGAATATAAAGGACATAAAGTTACAAAATCACAATTTTAAAAGCACAAACAACTATTGACATTTTCTTTTGGGGGTATAAAAATAAGCTTTGTTAATTATTTTGTTTCATTTTCACACAGGCCTCACGTCTTTCTGGGAATTAGGTGGGCGAGAGATGGAGCTGTCAACTTCTTTCATTGCCAAAATCCTTCTTAACAAGCATGATATTCTGAAGAGAACGGAAGTGAACAGTGAATAAGAGGAAACTCAGGCTAACATGTTTCCTGTGACCTTTAATAGACATCACATGTCTGGCCAGCATTGCTGTAAGATAGCACAGATTGCTGTACAGCCCTTCACATGTGTGTTCTATTGAAAGCAGGTTGTTTTCATTTTTTACCTCTTATTTGCTTTGAGATTTTTCTTCTGGAAAATATATTGGTTCCAGCAGTACCGTAAATCTTTATACCTAAGGTAAAGCTATAACCCAGCTAACAGGGAACGTTCTCAGAACGCGGGCTAATGGTGTTTAAACACTCTCTCAACGATATCAAAATGTTCCTACATTTTTAATGTTATAATGTAATGTACACACACACACACACACACCAAAAGCTTGCAAAGAAAAACCTTAATACAACATCTAAAAACGGGATGTTTTAAATTTATGTTGAAATGACTTTCAAAATAAGATTTTTATTGTTTGTGTTACTTAATGGAAACACTATGGAAACATTCTTACAACCTAAAATTGTTAGCTGGGAACCCACCTGGATATATTTATCCCAGACCATAGGAAGGAAGTAAAGGAAAAAACAAACATCAAAAACAGTGCCTGAAAGAGCGAAGCTCACAGCATTATAGTTTTGTCTCTCTTCCAAACAGAGAATACTATAAACCATAAGGCCTCCAGACTTTAATCACTTTCATTCTTTATGTCCGAGATCTGAAATATTGATGCACTATTGTTTCGTGTGAAACTGGCTGACTGGGGACCAGTAGACATTAGATAAGTGATGTGGAAGACGGTGACAGTTTCCTGCACTGTAACCTGCTCGGACTGTCTCTCCAAAGACTGCACGGATCACAAAACATCTCGCTGTGAAAAGCAGCTCTATTCTAACCCCGGACCGTAGGGACTAAAAACAGCTCTGAAAATTACGTCTAACTCATCAAGCACAGACAGTGCATGAAAGCAAATCGCTTCATCCAGTGAAAGAGTAAAAGCCACATGTACATAAAAGGGTTGATGGCACTTTACCTGATCTCACAATCTTGAGCTGATGGTGGGATAAAAATAACTATGACAAAAGCTGTCCAAACTGCTTATGTCAGTTTCTGCTCGATGCATCTAACTATTAAACTGTACGACACAGACGTATGTAAGAGTTTGTTACTACTGAGGATTACTATATTGAAAAAGCGCATGCTTTAGCCTTTTCAAAAGCTTGATAAGATCCCAGCTTTAAAGATTTAATGCAATTAAAATGGGACGTTTACTTCATTTCTGTTAGCCTTGAGGTGTATATGTGTATAGCTGTTTCACCAAGTCCTTAAGTAATGTGATCACCCGACACAGACAAGCCAACAAACAGGGAACGTTCTCAGAATGTTTTGTTAAAGTGTTGTGAATAATAAAAAGCATTCTTGCAGTATCGTTAGTAGATTTTCTTTGTTAGATATAATTTATATCAAAATAGCTATTTTTAAGTTGTTAGTGGAACGTTTAAAAAATGTTACTGAATTAAAAAATGTTTGTTAAAAAATGCAACATCTAAAAAACAAAAAAGACTTTTAAAAAAAACTTTTTTGAACATTTCTCAAATATTCTCAAATAACATTTTCAACATTTTTGTTACTTAATGGAAACATTAGGGAAACGTTGTTACAGCCTAAAATTGTTAGCAGGGAAAATGCTAAGTAGGAAGTTTTCAAAGTACTGTACAGACTCTTAAGTTAATAGGGAAGAACATTCACATTTCCCTCTTCACCCCGCATGACATGTTAATCACAAACGATGAGAGCGGGTCGAAAGCAATTATATGTTAGAAAGCCGTGTCACGCCACATAATTTCACTTTATTACCTGACATGAAGGAGACCTTGAGGTGTGAGTCCTGCTTCGATCTCCTCCAAGTCTTAAGGTTGCACCGGGGCAGTTTAATAAGAGCTATTGTAGACGTCCTTGTAAACGATCAGTGCCAACAGAACGCACTTTATGGAGTTTGTAGTGCGCTTCAGAGTGGATTATCCACCGACAAGAGGTGAAAGAGGTCTGAAAGCCTTTCACACATAAGATAAATCTGACAGGAAGTAATTTCCAACTTTATGTAATTGATTTCAGAGATTCTCGTGGTGGAAATGTACCACATGAGGGCTAATGTGGATCTCATCATTAAAATGATTATTTTAGGTTTATGTCTGCACGAATTGTTCCTCAGTTTTAGCAGTAGCTCTGGTTTATTTCGGTGATAGGATTTTGTCCTTGAATGACAATTATCCTATAGACAAAGCATTTAAAGGCCACCTAGGCTAGATTACAGGAGCGAAATCAATTTTATTTCCTCAGAGCCTATAATCCAGTTTCTTGGGAGTCCAAAAGTACAACATAATACTGTGGTATTAAAGGATATTTTTCACATTGAAATTCTGCTACTGCGGTTAAAAGTCCATAATCTTGCTGTGAAGATAACTGATAAAAAATGATACTTGGTCAAGCAGCAAGAACAAAAAAGACAATAGACAAACAAACAAACAAACAAACAGAAACGTTACAGCTGAAGTATGATTTGGACCAATCAAAGGTTCAATTCCAGGACGCTACAGTTTAAAGTTCAACCACCTCAACAACATTAAGACCCTTTGGTGTTTGTTAGTAACATTTTGAAGTTGCTCGTAATTCACAGTAAAGTTCTCATTAGGTGGCCTGACATTTAGAAGCTTAGAAACTTGTGTCTGTGGAGGAAAACAGCAGTACGATCCTCAAGGGTATGTTATCATAGCGGCTCATTACCACAGATGAAAGCTGTGATCTCATTTGTGTGTGATTAGACATAATTGTAGAAATGATTGAGTTCTGCACTTACGAATGACTTGTTGGTGGATGCAAAAACTTGATTTGTACCAAAGCTTAAATTAAAGTGCATTTCCTGTTGCGTTTTTTTTGTGTTAGATACACAAATAAAATTTAACTCTGTGGTGACCAGAACGTTAACTGCTTTAAATGTCACGATTTTTAAATCCATTTTTTCACAAACTGCATCACATTCTACACAATTTTACAGAAGTATGAAGAGGTAAATTAATACAAACATTCTCTTAGTGGGTGGTGGAGGACTCTGGCAAAGATCTCACTGCAGGAATCCCAGTTGTGTGGAAATAGCAGAGATCTGAAGATAAGCAGTCGTGTCTAAATGGAAGATCTACGGAAAAAAATTGATGACGACTGTGTTTTTCCTTGAAAGATTGTTATCTGGAAATGTGCTGTGCTGTAACCCAGCACTGCAACCTGTAAACAGAATCCAGCAACCCAGCTAACAATTTTAAGTTGTAAGAACATTTCCCTAACGTTTTTATTAAGTAACAAAAAATGTTAAAAATGTCTAAACATTAAGAACGTCCAGTTTTGAGACATTGTATTAACGTTATTGCTTGGTTACATTTTTAAATTCTGTAACGTTTTTAAATGTTCTACTAACAACTTCTTAAGAATAAGAATTTTAATATATATCATATAACGTTTTAAAATGCTTTACTAACGTTACTGCAAGTACGTTTTTGATAACTTTAAGAGAAAGTTGCCAACGTTCTGAAAATGTTCCTTGTTAGCTGGGAATAAATCATTATTATTATTTTTAATTGATGAACCTTTGTGAAAATATGTTTAATGGTGAACAATGACATTTCAGAACAGTGAAAAGGCAAAAGAAGCATCTAGAAGGCAAAAAAACTTACTTCACGTTTAATTTGCCATTATGGAAAAACTAAGGGTGATGATGGCAGACATCTTTAATGTGCCAGGGAATGAATGCTCATAACCTTTTCAGCCCAACCTCACAAATGCACCCTTGCATAATTACAACTCGAGGGGGAAGGCAGACAGACACTTTTAACAAATAACCTTTTACATCGTCATCCATGCCAGCATCCCTACACTTCTTTAATCTCCACAAACCCAGCCTTTAAAAGCCATTTCAACGGCTAATTGCTCACGCAAATGTGAAAAGATGAAGCCAGATTCTCTCTCTGCAAAACTGCATCTGAGATCCAGCCCAACTCGCCACAGCTAGTTTGATGCAATCTGTGGTACAAATGATGTAATTAGTCAAAGTTCTGGAGTGTTTAGACGAGGGGGGCCGCATGCCTTCCTCCTTATGGTGGAAGTCTGTCACTTACAGAGCTGTTTGCTTCAGTTAATTGTGAATGCGTGAAGGGTTCTTGTCCTTTTTGGGAGTGCACAGGCTAACAGCAGGCGGCTGGGAAATAAGAGTTTCTCATTTGGTGGAAAGAACAAGTCATCTCCAGGTCATGAGTTCAGGTCAAGCAGTTTTTGCTACTCTTTCTCTTTCAAACGCTGTTTTATCTTTCCATTGCCACAAGAAGAAGATACATGAAAATGAGGACATTTCAGAATGAATTTGCGGAAGAATTATGGCTTTCTCCAAATGGAGATGTTTAAGGAAATGTTTTCTATTTTTAAAGCTGCAATCCATATTTTTTTGCCTCTACTGCCATCTGTGTTTAAAAAATAATATTGCAGGTTTCTTTACATTTTTTATGTATATTGTCAAATCAAGACAAATTAAGCCAAACTGATGTCCTGGGAAATCCTACCCGATAGCTCAAATTAAAAATCATTATTATATGTGTACTCCTGGGAATTGGGATAAGGAGACTGTTTTGAGTACTTGCTCAATAACAGGGTTTTTGTTTATTTGTAACCAATTAAAAGGGGAGTGATGTTAAGATCTAAGACCTACTGATTGAGATTTAAAGTCAAATGTTGACAAAACAACACCAAAAGTGGTAATAATAAAAAAAGATAATAGACAGTATGGCAATATTAGAACACAACACCATAAAATTAAAAAAAATTGTGACAATACATCATATATGCAATAAGTGCATTGATTTAATCATGTTGAATCAATTTTACAAATATATATACATACATACATATATATATATATATATATATATGTACATGCAAATATAAATATATATGTACATATACATACAGTATATACATAACTTTTTTAACCTCTAAAGGCTTACACATAAAGATTCATACTACAACAACATGCACCTAACACGCAATGAACAGAAACAAATGTGCTTAGACATGTGTAACATTCAATGTATCACAGTATGTGGATTATCCTCAGGTCACCGGGAAGAGCCTCAGCACTTTTTCTTTAGATTATCATATAGAACAAAGTAACATTCAACCTGACATATTTCCTCAGGAGAAGTTGGAGAGAACCAACTTCACAATCTATTTGCCTTGCGGACAGATGTGATCTGCAATAAATATGTTTACCATTAAGGTTAAGTCAAGACAAATAGGTTTTCATGAGCCATACAAAGTCCCCTGAGGCTTGTCTTCAATTTCAACCTTGTGTTTCAAATGTATATGACTTTCTGTCTTCTGTGGAACACAAAACATAGAATGTTTTTGGACTGACAGCCGCTCAGGATACATGTATATGGATATATATGTACTATACAGTATATATATATATACTACATATATACATAAAATACATAAACATATATACATAAAATTTTTACAATATATTTTTACATGACAACAATATATATATATATATATACAGTATATATATATATATATATACACAGTATATATATATATATATATACACACCATGTTACAGTAAAAGTATGTTTTTGTCATGCAAGGTCATGTTTGCATCACATATCTGTCTATAAGCTTCTTCACCTGGTCACACTTTTAAAAAGCT
>JAZGTK010007903.1:0-18869 GCA_036877625.1 Ambastaia sidthimunki
AGCAACATTTGTGAACAGTATTGTTCTTTTGAGCAACAGTAGAAATGTTCAATAGCTTTTTTTATAGTGAAGACCTATGTTATGGTACAGCATGCTTATACAGAAATCCACTTATGTATATAACACACCAATGTGTAGCTTTTGTTTCTGTGCAGTGGAGCAGTCAGAGGACAAGTGAAGGTTATTAAAGCGAGATCAAAGCAGCATTTGTGGAGAGACACTTTGTCTCAGTCTGAGCTGCTTCCTGTTTGCTATGACATTTTGTTTCAGTTCGGCTGCTAACACTCCAACCGTATGAAGCAGTAGCACGCCGTGCCAGCTTTTGATGTTTCAAAGCACCGGATGCGAGAGAAAACATGACAATCAAGCATCATAAAGTAAGCAGAAGAGGTTTGTTTGTGTATTAGTTTGTTTTATTTTATTTTATTTTATAGGATATAAAGTTTTGTCTCACGCAAGCGTGGCAGACGTTTTTTGAGAAGTTTGTGATATGTTTAGAAAATGGACGGCATTTGGGTTTACAAATGTTCTGCAGTGCAAACGCTACTCTTACAAACCTGACTTTGTAAGAATTGTATCACCCAATTTACAGCTTTTCTCTCACACTGTCTCACATAATGACCTTCATTGTCTGTGTGAGGTGCTAGTTTCTGAGTCAACAGTAACAACATTTGCTTTACTTTAACATCTTGTTGTCTTGAGCCGGTCTTCCGTGCTGTTGGCAAGGCTACGACGGTCATGTCTGTAATGATTAGAGAGGATCCACATTCTCAGAGGTGTTACAGCAATTCAATTCAAGGGAATAATGCATTTTTCCTCTTTAGAGGTGATCCTTTTATTAGGGGAACTTATTTAATTTGGTTGTTTGGCTCTTTCGTTCCGAAGAGCAGACATATAATGAATTAAAAGATTTTTACATCATGTATTGACAGTAAGTTTATTACTTGCCTTCGCCAAATCTGTTAGTCTTCAAGAATGTTAATTTAGAAACAATGTGAAGTCCAATTTTTTCTTCAAAAAGTAAAAAATTTCATTACCATCACACACAATTCATATCAACACGCATTCTATCAAAGTTCACTTTGAAGTTTACTTGAGTAATCGAGGCCATGATTAAATATTTATTTCAAGAAGTGATACGTCTTTTGACATAGATGAATCATAATTTAATTTAACATTAAGTTTGAATTTTCAATTTGAAAGCTTTTAAGAAACCAAACATGCGCTTAATTGAAGAATCTCTAATATTTCAAACATTTGAAATATTATTATTTCAAAACATTTGTAAACAAACGTCATACCATGTTATAAGTACATCTATTTATTTATCTATACTGCTTTTGCCAGTTGAGGTCACAGTGTTTTCCTATCCCAGCTATTTTATTTCAGATCCAGGCACAGAACCACCCTTGACAGGTGGATTACAAGCACAGCTTTGTTTTAATGATTTTAATGTTAACACAAATAAACAGCTTCATAAATAGCATAAATACAAAACATAAATGCATCTTGCATGCTCGAACACCAGTGATCAATAACATCCTCTCTGGCATTTTGTGATGTGCTGACTTTAGTAAATGTGAGTCACACCATCCAAACATCCAGAATGCGATTTGCAATTCCTTTTACTGACGTTATACCCATTTGTGTGAGTGAATTGTAGAACAATCAGTCGGTGTAAAAACTTCCTGGTCTAAATGGGTATTTGCACCACAGGTGACAGACTGAGTGATACGGCAGCTGCACATGCAGGTCAGCCACACAGCTGCCTCAGCAGGTCTTGCTTATGGGGATCAACAACAGTCCCGAGCTACGGAATAGGACCATCAAATCTATCTCAGAAAAGTGCCTGAAAGGCCTTCAACTTGTCTGACCTACTCCAGCCAACCATGTGTGAGAATGCTGTATTGAAACAGCTTCCTTTGATGAGGAAGTAAAAAGCTTAAAGTTATATTTATAATGTTTATAAAGTTTTCTGAAGTTTCCTGGGACTTTTCCTAGGAGTGCACAAGTTTGCCCTCATCTATTTCAAAACATTTGAAAAAATTGGACTTCCAGCTCCTTGAATCAAGGCCGGTGAATGTGACATTGCATTGAAACCACTGACTTACTACAAGTAAATCTGGAATTTTCTGTAAAAATATTAGAAAGAAGGGAGACAGCGCTTGGCATTATTGGCATTAACGCCACTGGCGTTATTGTTTACCCAAATGTCAACTCCAAATATCACATTATTAAAATGAATGTCTGGGAAATGTTGTGGCAGTCTAGCCTTAAAACATAGCTGATTCTTCATTGATAATATCTTCTTAATTTTATCTTCATATTTTAGCATTAAAATGAATCATGATTCAGTCTGCCTTGATTTTACAATCTTGACACTTGCCCTATTCATACTTATAACAACTGAAGGTGGGAATTCAAAATCCAAAAATAGGACAAAAGCCTGAGGTACAGAGAGCATTCAACCCTGTTATCTTCTCTAATAACTCAACCTGAGAAACATGCAATGCTCGCGGGGCCCCAGACCTTGTGATTAATGGTCCCTTGCTTGGCCTTTGTATAACTACATACCATCCTTAGGCCTTAAAGTCATTTCCAAGGTTATTGTTCCTTTTCTGAATGAAACAGTTTAAGAGCATTGCCCTTTTAAAGGCTCTCGAAATTCCATGCTGAAAATATACTGCAGGCTGCATTATTATTTACTGACGTGAATCCAGACTCAGAAGGGGAATTTTTTAAAAGCATAAACATTTGTGAGGTTATTGTTATAATTGATTGAATTTTTGTTGTAGGAGCAGGTATGCGCTGCATTTATAAAAAATTGTGGCCCAGGGCGCCATATTACTTGTGATAGATCATTTGGGAAAAGATAATAATCGCGCAGAAAATAAAACCTCATCCACGGTGTTTTATTCTTGTTATTCTTTGTAATTCAATTTCCCCTAAAGCTTTACAATGTCTATAAAACCAGGAATTCTCTTCTTTGAGGCGGAAATTGAATACAAATTGCATTCTATGTTGTCAATGATCTATATTCTCAAAGTTTAAGACTTCTCAACCACATCCTGGCCAAGAAAACAGCTTACGGCAGTGATGATTCTTGTGTGGACAACCTTTGGCATCTTGCTTCAAAAGGAGTGATTCAAATCAATATAAGAAAAACATATAAAAATGTATGAGAAGAAGAGTCTTTGAGGATTATGCATGCATGCTTTCCATAGACCAACTGCAATGGACAGAAGAATAAAGTGTTCGCAAAATTCTATGCTGATTCACACACTAATGTCCACACACACGCACGCTAATGTCTGTTCACAAGTCAACCGTCAGGAATCCTGAAGCACTGCTCTGAACTAGTGCTCTATTAATAATGAGAGCCAAGTCTGTTTCTAGCTGCTGTGGGGCTCATTTCCTGATCATATTATAATGGCATCACTTCCTCCCGATGGCTTTGACTCAGCACAATTCTAAATATATTCTCACACACATGCGGAAAAAAATGACCCTAGGCTGAGGGTGATCACTCACACAACCAGTTAGTGTGCCACAGAACTTTAATGAGGGCCTTTAATTAATGGTTGGCGTGCTTCCAGTGGAAAGGTAGAGGAGAGCGGGTTATAAAGGTGAAACAGGTCGACACCTAAGGACATTAATGGCCACTTTTGAGATTATACCCCTTGATACGATGTGAGAAGCTTTCACACAACATTAGGGTGGTAAATAAACACAGCGGACGCAAAAACAACACAGAGGCCTGCAAAGGGCATTTATGGCGCTTAATATACGTTCCGCTAGGCAAACATGATCTAACACCCCTCTATTTTACACCCTAATCATGGATGCCGATGTTTTCTAATAGGGCTGCAGCCACTATGTGAAAGTCACTAATCTGAGGCCCCGTTTAAATAAGAGACACGCACGGGATAAACCACCGGGGCCAATTAGTTATGATGTTAAACCACAGACACTTAGGACTCATCCAATTTAAGAAACAAATAAATTCCGAGGGCACTTACTTCGGTGGAGTGCTCTCAGCAGCCTGTTGATGCTGATTAAATATCGGTGCATGGCGAGGGAGCCACGGTGCATTTATTACCCTGCCTTTGAGTTCCTTTCTGTTTAGAGGATACATTTTTAAAGTAAATGACTCTGTGCTCAAGGGACTTCTCTGTTGCCTTGAAACATTAGAAACAACAACAGCCTGTACATGGCCGTACGCTACAAAAACATCAGAGAAATGGAAATGAGAGGGATGAATCTGGGTCATACACTTTCAGGAAACAGTGCTCTTGTTCAAAGTGGGGAACAGAGGGGGGCTGGATGTTTCTTCAAATGACATTGGAACATGAAGTGCACAGAAGAAAGTTGGATCGTCTAGGAAAGATTAAGCAACGACCGGGCCTGCTGCGAATGTTTGATCTGATCTAATGATAAATACGCACACTTTAAATGCCATCCAAATAAGAGTTTTAAAAAATAACAAAAATAGCACAATATTTTTGTGACATGAAATTGCGTTAGGAACGTAAATGTTTCTTGAGTTCTTCATGCCTGATCTCACAGTCACATTTACGTGAAATTATAAACCAGGCTTGCAAACTCTCTACTTTCACTTTATTTTAAAATTCACAGACAATTTTTTTTATCAGTTAAAGGTCAACTTGCTTCAAAATGATACATGAATGTTTAACATTTTGACAGAAGTAAATTAGCCTACTAACGCATAATGTAAAAAAAACGTAAGCATGAATGGCAAGTGAACTATAGTCAACAGAAAAGGGAAGAGTTTAAATGTTTGTAAGTATTTGTTTTATTCATAATTTTACCCTGTGCAATATTTGTTGAAAAAAGGACAATTAAATGGTTAATCCCAATTATTAGTATAATACTGTAATTGTATTGACCTGCATGTATATGGTTAGAATAAATGGTTGCCCAAATTTGTGATTGTGTCGGCCCCTAGCAGTGGTAGAAGCTGGAGGTTTTATGGTAGCTTGGAATACATCCACAGTAACTGTAACAGTGAAGTGTAATTCACGTAATGGTCTTTTTCCTGTAAAACAACACAAACTGTCACTCCTGATCAGAAGTGCTATACTGTAGGTGATGTTTGCTTTCCAGTTGCTGGTTTCTGTCTAGGAGTAACCATGGGCAACCTAAATAACCTACTCTAAATAAATTCTTTCCTATATCTCACACCAGGAGCTAACATCACTAATGTTGATACTGTAATATTAATGACACACATTATGTCACTGTCCATGCATATAATTTCAGTGCGGTGTGTGTGCATTTGTCCGTTAATAAACCATAACCAGATAATCCCCATAAAATATTATATAACATTTAAATCCTTTTACAAGGTTCCAGCGAAGGTTATTACTGTCAAACGAGGTTCTATTTTACTTTTCATTAAATTATATAACAAGAAACTCTACATTCTAGAACCATACAGCACAAGCTTAACATATTCCAACATATTCGAGTTTATATAATATGAAAACCTACATTGTTTACACTGGGCCCGCAGATTTGGTGAAAAGCCTCGAGATAATCTTAGCTTGTTCATTATGCTATCAGCCACTCAGAGGCGAAATGACAAAAATGTCACCGCCTGAGCCATAATTACATTTCTAAACCTGTGCTGGAAAGATAAACACTGCTGTCGCGTCTATATTAATACAGCTACTGGGGGAGTCATCCATAAGAGCTTCACAAATATGCAAATGAAAAGTAATTTGTGACATCAACAAATGCACAGGAAGTCATTTGAGGGTTTTTCTGAGCATTACAGCTCCTGTGGTAATAGGCTACTACTCCCAAACTGAACCTGCGAGCGCAGTCCTGTTGCTTTGAAATGGCTGGTATAAATTACGAAGGAAAGAAAAGTACGTTTTGTTTAGTTTCTTTTTTGTTTGGTTGTTTCCGAGAAAAAGATTAATTATTAAAAACGCAACATTGCCTTGATGTTTAGCTTGTTGTATAATTAATAAAACCCTCAAAATGTGGCTACAGTTTCCTAGTTTGACTCCTGGTGCTGGCCAATTCTCTGCAGACCAGGAGACAAGCGAGTGAGGGAGCTGTCAATCAAGGCACGACACAGAGGGCCGTGTCACCACAAAGAGAAACCTCTGCCAATCTCATCTTTGAATGTCAGTGATTGGAATCTCAAAGCTCACAAAGGAGCAGCCAAATGAGGCTTTTCTGCAAAATCTACCTCGATTGTCATCCTCAGTGAGGTGGGGTTCTGAGGAGGTGCGCACTCTGAGTCTCTGACTGTCAGTCACGTGCAACTCAATTTCTATTTCTTATATGATAAATCTGAGGAAAGGAACAAAGAAAAGCTACAGGAGAACAAGGAACCTAAATAATTTAAAACCTCTCTTGTAAACGCCATATTTGGGAAAACTGGATATGGAATCTACAGCATGTTGTTCAGGAGAGAATTCTGTTGAATGAATTTAAAGCACTCATGATTTGAGAAACGGCAAGCTGAACATATGTTTGAGATATGTTGCACCAGAGTAAAGACATAAACACACAGCAGTGGTACGACGTCTCCGACGTCTCTTAACCAACCGCAAACGCTACCGTGTTTACGCCCACGCATGGGTTACTATTATATGTTAGCACTGAAATCTGTCACTGAACAACTGTCAACTGAGGCGACACATCAGGGAAACATTGACGGTCTTGAACATTCGACGTTTACAATGGTGTCACTTACACAGTCTGAAAAATAACATCAGAGGCAAAAACAATAAGCCATGTAAACAAATAAGTCGCAAAGTGGCTGTCACGCTCGGCAAAGAGGATCGCATCAAGAGCTGGTATCAAGCTGATTTGAGGAAAGATGACAGCAACGAATCACAGCTGTTTTAGCCCTGATTTGTTTCTTGTTGTGTTTTGTTTGTCTTTGGAAGGACGATGATAAAACTGTCATGGGTTGGCTTTATTATATTTTAGGGTTCAACATCTCATGGACTGGAGTGTTTGACGACATTACAAGAGGAACTACTGGGCATCAAAAGCTGTAGAGCAATGACACGGTTTCTTTACTGCCAGTAGAAAAATGTGACAGTAACAGGTCCTTGAGGAAACTATTAAGAAGATGTTGTCTAACCTGCACCAATGTCTTTCACAGGATAACTCCCACAATGCATTGGGAGCAGAGCAATGATTGTGCAAATGTTGTATAGTCTGCATAACCCAATAATTTCATTAAGGCAAAAGTTGGGAGTGGGGGCAAAGTTCCTCTGAATAAATATGATAAAACAGCTTTACGAGAGGGCTTGTGGACTGTATGGGCACATAAAAAGAAATGGACCATCCATAATAAAAACAAACATCTAAACCTTTATTCCTCTTTCAAGAGTAATAAAGCAGCCCCTGTGGAAAAGCAGAGTGAAGTATACAGCATTGTAATTGTGCTTTCTATTGTCTTTTATTTATTATTCATAGTCCCTATTCGTCAGGGTGATACACAATTTAGTGAATTCACGGACAAGCATAAAATAGGGAAAAAGTTAGATACTGTATTTTCTGGAAGCTGAACCGAGGGCAACAGTAAAGATATATATTATTAAATCAGAAACATCAAAGTTGAACAAACACAATACATGAAGATGGAAAAATAAGAGAAAAGAGAGATCCACAATCTTAACAGCAATAAATGAGCTAAGAGGGTACTTTAGAGAACATTACACACTTTCATCAAGCAATTATCAGCTTGTATGACCATTAACGCCACAGGATTGAGAGACACGGCTCACTCAAAGCATCATCAAGTTTTCGCCCATGCACAGTATAACAACCCCCTTTAGACATAACCTTTAAAGTGAAATTTGAATGGCCCTCACCTTAAAGTAATAATCCCACATTAGCAGTGCCATGAAAGACTTGAGCAATGTCCTCCAAGCACAGAGTTAATAGGAGGCAACTGCTTTGCTTTGAACGACAGATATTAAAACAATGATCATGGGAGAGTAAGGAGAAAGATTTTATAATAGAAAAAGGACACGAGAGACAAATCATATTGACTTCAGCCAAGAAATTGTTTTCCAGATGCGTTGTGCAAGCTGAATGAGAATGTTTGCAGTGGTTCCAATTCTTTGACTAATAAACTTCTATCCAGTTGAAACGAGAAATCTCGGGAAGCTCTGAAACATCAGTCGGGTGGGAAAAAGGTAAACTTGGCAGATGCATCTGGCTGAAGTCTTTCATTAATCTTAAGAGTGAAGTGTAATTAGGACAGCTTTATGAGTTCACATGATGTCATAAATAACAGGAAGTCAACGGCCTGAGGAGAGAGAAGCTTGTCTTTAAATGACCCGTGGAAGTTGTGTGAACAGCCAGGTGTCAACAAGGACTTTGATTCATGCGTCTGCTCTGTTTAATTTCAACTCAATGTGTCAATTTCAACAGTTGGCAGCCTAACAGATGCAGACCTGCATAGGGCTTCTGTGGCTAAATATTTATGTATAAGCTACTAAAAAAAGTAATTTAACTGTACAGCGCACTTAATTCAACTTTCTATTTAGCGATTCTGAGAATAAATTAGCTTAATAACAACACTACACTGTGCGAAGGCTGCAGCCAGCATTCCGATCAATAGAGAGCTGAAGTGTAATTTGAGTAACACAAAGGCATGTTTTCAAAAAGGATCAATTGCTGGTACTGCATGGAGCTTCAAGGCAGTTATGCAGACGGTGAACTGTTGCTCCAGAAGACAAGACACGGATATCAGAGAGCCTGACTGTTAACAGCAAACTGGGAAAAAAAATAACAAAACAAGTGTGAAAGATTGCTTTTAAAGACATCAAATGGAATTAACCATCTATTTAATTGATGTAATGTGATGTATTTTTGATTGATTTGGAACAATTAGCGAGAAACAATGTGGCACTAGGTTTCATTTGGTCCACAAGGTTTGACTGGATTATGACAAGTCAGGTTATGATATTACTTGGTTGATATTATTTCCCCTAACCTGCCTGGCCTTGCTTTTGTAGTCTATTCAAAGCAAACTTTTTTTTTTCAGAATAACACACATTGTGCACAATATGACCAAGGACATGTGTCAGAAACAAGTCAGTTTTCAATCAGATTTTAAAGCAACAAGACACAAAAGAAGAACTTTTAAATAATTTTCACATAACTATTTTATACAAGGGCGATTTGTATTGACTATGTGTTAAGATCCCAAAAATAAGACAAATTTACACAACTAGTGAACCACATTCCAAGCTTTCTGCAGCCATACAGGTACGATGGCCTTGAGTGAGAAACTGACAGAAATTTTGGTCAATATTCATTTAAAATCTTCTGAAAATCATCTGCTGCTTGCGGTCAGACTATGGTGACTATGAACTGTTCTATAGGAGTTGCAAAAGAGTTTTATGTTTGTTTGTACTAATAGAAAATATCTGCAGTACAGGTTCAAAAAGACAGATTAAGTAAGAAAATGGTGTAAATACTAAACAATAATTCTGTTAAAATATGGAATTTTTATTTTTGCGTGAGCTGCCCCTTTAAGAATGGGGGCAGTCATGCAGCAAAAAGCTTCACAGACTCAAACAGGCCAGCACACATGTGCAGCACTTCAGTTTACTGTAACCCATCTATCCTATCTCTGAGGATAGTGCTGTCACTAATGGCAGTTTGCTCTTTCCATCTGTTGTCACATATCTCGCTGTATACCTCTCTTCTCTCATTCCCCTCCATCCATTTCTATATGGCACATACATTGGCCTACGCTAAAGATAAATTGGTGCTCTGGGCAGACAGTTGCTCCCAACTTTACAGATTAATATCTATCTCAGTTTTCCCTACAGTGGGGTGATTGGTCTCAAGCTGTTCCCTGTCCAGTTCTGTCATCTGTCTGACGGTGCAATATGGCTGCTAAAGCTGTAGTCATCCTTTAAAAAAAAAACAGCACCTAGCTTTGTCTCTCAGTCTCACAGAGAGGCAAAACCCTAATAAAGATTCATTGACAACGCCTAGCAAACATTCATCACAGTCAGCATCTATTTTCCCCATTAAGAGATCAAAGATGTTCTGTGTGGCGGTAATTAAATTGGATAATGTTTCAAAATGACTCAAAAATATCCTAATAAGCATCAAGGTCTTTCTTGTTAGTGGGCCCAGCTGACATGATCGAGTCTTTTTTCTTTTTCAGCTCATGCGCATTAAATTAAAGACAGAGAGAGAGTGGGGCAGAAAGAGAGAGAGTTCATTTCAAAAGGAGAATAAATGAATTTGAAGACGTAATTTTGAGACCTGCTAACAAGCCTGAAGGATTTCTCACAATATTAAAAGATACTAATCAAGTTCATTTGAAATGGTAAGAAGGGAAAACATTTGCTGGAATTTATGAAATTACTTTTAAACAGCCTGTCGCTGTTGAAATAAGCTATGGACACAGCAATTACTTATTTAAAAACACAGAAAAACACCCCCCGCTGTTGTGGTGTTCAGTGGTTGTTTTTCCACACATTTACTTTTTTGAATGGTAGAACTTCAGGTACTTGTTTTAGGTATTGTGTTTCAGGTATTGTGTATTAAAGTTTCTTTTCCACATATTTTACAGTTGTATACAGTATATGTATAGGTGTTGTCTACATTGAAATAACATCATGGGGACCGGCCAACAGTCCAGAATTGATTAACAATCAAACTAAATACCCCAAAGTCACCCAAAGATTTTAATTATGTCATTAATTTCTCTCATATGCTGTATGATTTTCAAAAAAAAATCTTGTCCAAGCTGTTATCTTTCTTTTTACATACAATTGGGATCAGAATTTTTCAAATTAGCATTTTTGGTTGAGCTATTCCTTCAATGAAAATCTAAAAAAGGTATAACAAAAATCTAACAAATGTTTCTGTGAGGGTTGGGGTAGGGATTAGGGACCAAATGTCTCCACAAGTGCAGTAAAACATAAAAATCATCTTTATGGGAACAAGCCAACAACAGAAAAAAATGACAATGGCTTAATGCTAAATTATGTTTTAATTAAAATCTTAAATGCAGGAAGATTTCTTGGGGGATAGAAAATATCATCACCTCATAGTAAGTCAATGGAAAGCCCTCATCATAATAGGAAACATAAATGTGTGTGTGTGTCTGTATAAAGTTTCAAAAAAGGTATTGGAAGCAATTAGAAGGAAGCCATAAGATGTTTCATTGATGTTACAGGCATTATTTTATTCTAATTCCATTGAGACATTTTTCAATCAACACAAACACTATATTTTAATGGAATTTCTTGCAGACCTCTATTGACCAGTAATTTATTGCTCAAGAGATGCACTAATATATAAATAAATGATTTAATCTTGTGCTGAACAATAGCCAAAACAGCACTTCTAACCAAAAAGCGCTACTTTTCAACCTTGTACAAGCAAAGTTTATGCATGTGCAGTAGTGGGTTCTGGAAGGTTTCTAATGATTTTAGTAGTCCTTAATAGCTTTTAATATCTTATATTTTTCATGTAAAAGTAGAAGAGATCTATATCAAAGCTAGCAAATGCAAAAACGATCAATTTCCATGGTACGACAGGCTAATATTTTAATTTTAGCTATCGATTCATAAACAAATCTTTCTGAGACATTGTGAGAGTGCAGCTGAGAACCAATCGATCTCAATTTGATTATGAGGTGGGAAAAACATACGAAAGATACGATTACTCCACAAAAATTAAAGCTCAAGTGAGCATGTAAGTCGATTAAGTACACAGAGATGAGATTGATTGTGAATCATCACCTCAAACAATAGAGAAATGGCATTGCTTCTCATGACCAATTTCACCTTAACCTTGAGACAGAGGCTCAGTCTTAGAGAATGAGTGCAAAGAAGCTGCACAGATCATTTAAAAAAATGGTATAACCTTGAGTTCAACTTTCTCATTGAGGCTATGAAAGACTTTTAATTTTCTTTCTGTCTGAGTTCTGTTTTAAATTAGATCTGCAGCCAAATTGTACATTTAACTGCCAAATCATGAGTGATAAAACTATTTTCTATATTTGTAAGCTTCATTAAAATGGGCTTTTGGTTATAATGCATGTTAGCATGCCTAAGACGTTAACTCTCCTAGCAGCACATATTGACTTAAATATACCAAATCTGATGGTGCCAAAATTCTAAAAAGTGCATTATCTGCACATTTTGCATCATTCTCTTTCCCTCTCGTCTGGGCGACGTTGTTAAACCGACTGCCCAATTTTACTATTTTTTTGCCAATGACAAATATCATCTTGCGTGGCAGATTTTAATAGCATAAATCTCTCCGCGCTGTGAGAGGACCCATAAAATAAGAGACCTCACTTTCTTCAGATAGCAATCACTCGGGTGGAGAAGTCAGTGAAAACTGCCGTAATTTAACACAAGCAGTTCTCAGATCACCTCGGGACAAATAAAGAGAAGATTAACTGACTGCTGCATACAGACACTTACGTTAACGTTTAACTGCATTTAATAATAATAATAATATGATTTTTTGTACATGTATTATGTTTACCTGGAATCTCAGTTACTACAATCCAGGTGTCTTTGTTTAGGCATAGTATGCATGCTTTTGTCAATTATTTCAAGATGCTTAGCCTATGTGAAAGTTACCGTTTAATATTATATACAATTTTATATTACTTAAATTTTAAAAATGTGACTGAACCTAACACATGCAGTACATACAAAAACCTCTTTGGCCTGGCTATTATGAGCATTAGAATTTTTAACTACATACAGGCCTGAATTTTTATACATACAGGCCTGTCTACAGTTTTGCTTCAGCTAAATAATTATACACACAATTATACACACACAAGCATGTGCTGTTATTGTTTTTAGACCACATTAAAAACTTATTTCTCAGCAAATAAGTGCTACACCCTAAAACTGAAATTTGCATTATAATCAGTAAACAATGAGCAATCACGCACATGGCCGCCATAAGCATGCGTGTCTGTGTCACTCCCAGAGCTAAAGACCAGGAGAGAAAGTAAGAGTCCTTCAGTGGCTTTCAATCTCTTGTAATAGTGTTATTATCTTAATGGAGGTGCCAAACACACAAGACTGAAAAGGTCCGTGTCTCTTTGTTTTGTGAGCCTGAGAGTAAGTGGTTTTATATTACCCCACTCCGCTATATGCCCGCCGCTCAATATGAAATGCACGTTACTTCTGGGAGGCCCAAGACATTGCTCCATCCTTACCAGATGAGGCACATCAGAGTAATCAAGTTTAAATTGTCATCTTCTCGAGAGGGTCACGCCGCTGTTCATATTAGGGGCACAGGGCATCAAGTGTGACTGCAGGTGGTAATGATGGAGGGCAGAATATTTCATAAGAAGTGTGAGCAAATGAAGGAAGGTGAGTTTGTACGTTCTTCTGCTGGCGTTCATACGTTTATCTTGAAGCCGGTCCATATTAATAAAAGAAACCCGGCATCAAATTTCTTCATACATAGAAAAATCCAATTATCTTTACCCTTTTTCTGGGAAGAGCACAATTACAGGGAAACAATGTGAAGTTGATGGCTTTTGATAACAGAATGCCACAGGATCACGGAGAAAGGATACATGGTCTATTAGATTCGAACACCGGACACTATCGCTGCAAGGTGAGACATTCAATTACATCATTCCCCCAGGGTCTGATCACTTGGCTGACTGAGACCTCCTTTTCCTCCACCCAGCACCTTCCCTCGTGACAGCACAATTTAATTTATATTCAGTGAGATGGAAATTATGAGGAGAAAAAAGCCCTCATTCTTTCCCGATCCAAAAGCGGTCGCCATTAACTTGTATATTATCCAACATCCTATTAAGTCGCCAAATTGAACCCTACGCGTGTGTCATGCACCAGCTTGGGACTGAACAGCGAGGAACGCTTAAAATGCCTCTTGACAATACCTAAGACCTACAAACACATATCATAAAATATCATTTCACGTCTCTTGATTATTCTGAAATTCTCTTCTATTCCCCATTTGCTTGACCCTTTACAATGCCTGGACCACAATTCAGTTTAAATGATGTGGTGAACTCTTAACCCATGCTCCCACTGTGAGCTTAGCGTGTACATTACCATAATGCATCTTTCCAGTATGACACTAAGGGTAATTGCAATTACTACATCTCTCTTTCCCTTGCCACTTTGCTTGCAAATGAAACGTGACAATAATATTGCTTTATTTTAAGTGACATAAACATGGTCAACCTAAAGCTCAACCCAAAGAAACTTAAAGTTACAGAGGCCTTCGCGGCCTTAACCTCTGGTGCGCTTCCGCCCCAGGTAGTTACCGACGGAAAACCTCTCGTTATCCACCTTGCTATCTGTGACAGCACTTGCACGCCCCATTGTTGTCAACACACAGAAGAGCGGTGAAGCAGTGAGATAGGATTGCTTAGACAACCTCTTCATAATGCTCGTGCACCTTCGCAATGTCACGCTCAATGCTAAGGTCTTGTTAGGAGCTGAAGGAAGGTTATCTGTCCTGACACACGCTTATCAGCGCACGTCCATCTCGTAGCGCTGCCTCTGTGTGCGCCACCCACTGAAGTACACAGATGCTGTTTACTTGTGCCAGGAGTGGGCCGCCAGAGCTAATTCAACATGATTGTTTCCCAAAGGAGAGACAGCAGAGATTTTGAAGGGAAGGAGGGACAGAGCTCAACACGGTTTCTCCTCAACAAAGCAGACAGAAGAAAGGAACCCAGTGTCTGTCATCCAGTACGCTTCCCATTGCGTACCATTTTGTTAAACCTCGCTTAACATCACTGAGGAAGGATTTTCTGGATTCGAAGGCTGATTGAATCATGGGTAATTGCTATCGGATAATAAAAGAGGACACACAAGGCGGATTTATTCATCAGTATTCTTGGGGGCTTATTGGCACACTATCTCTGTTGTCAATTATTTTATCCCTCTGACAGGTGCACAATAACAGGCACTGAGCTCCTCCTATTGAGCTGGTAAAGTCAAGCATCTTTTTTTATGGAGGAAAGTGTGTGACATGAGGGGACTGAGTCCCCAGATCCCACAGACTGACCTACCCTCCCCATCACTGCCTATCACAACACACACACTCAATCCACTAATCATATTTTATTAAAAACTATATATAAATATATTGATATATTCAAATCAATAGATGCAACTCTAGTTTACTTCATTACATGACATGAAATATTCAGATGGTTGAGTCTATGCATTGATTCTGCTATTGTATATGAAGCACTGTTTTATGTTTCCATAAACCTGGGGACACACTTTACTGTTTTCAGCCTGATTACAAATGTAATGTGGTCATGATGATCGTGCCAAGCCGGATGTTGTTGAGCTCACTCAATGTTTACAGTTGACAGAGAAAGTTGTTTGAGGTGTCTAAAGATTCTAGTCCTAGATTTTAAGAGCCACTCATTGCATATCGTCCTCACAATGTTTTTTAAAAATGTGCTTAATGTTTGAGACTGGCGATCGATGATGTCACCACTGCCCTGGAAACGGTATACTGATTGGAGAAGATAAATGGTGCCAAAAAAGTTTGCAGGGTAAGCAAACATCTACATAACATTTGGTTAAGTTTATGATTATTGGTTTATAGTGTTATAATGTACATATTTTATGTAAATAATTTCATATTTTTCAGCTAGATGTTAAGGGAGTTCCCGACTTAAAGGAACATTTTTCCTTTTTGTAACTATCAATGCATCAGCCTACTTGTCACTTTGGCTGTAATTGCATCAAAGCTTCTATGTATTCCCTGCAGATGGGGTTATTTTTGCCTGCAGAATGCCTTTTGAGGAAATTAAGAAGGGAAAGTCGGGTGAGACAGAAAGGACAACAACCTGCATGAGGTCTTGTGATATTTTTGTCCCTGTCAACATGGCAATGCTTGCTGGCTGATTTGGCTTTAATGAAGAGACCGGTTTCGTGCAGTTGTGTTCGCCCAAGGCTAAAGCCATGTAACTCCGGCAAAACAAATGAGAGAGGAGCAATTACGAGACGCAATAAACAGACTCAGCATTTTTCCCTTGAGCAGAAAAACTACATCAGAGTTGCATAAACCAAAAGCAACCAGGTACCCAGGGGCGAAATCACACGAGCCGACAGCACCCCTCGGCAGCCGGTGAGGGGGGCACACTTACAATAAGAAGAAAGAGACAGAAAGCAAAGAGGATTCAATAGACAGCAAGTTAGTCTCTGTCCCTCCTGACCAGTTGACAGAACAGTAAGAAGAAGGAAATGTGATCTGGTAGCGACGCTCTAGGTAGTGAACTACAAGCAGCACGTCAATAACAACAATGATACAGTGAGTGCAGCCAACCCAGTCCGAGTGATTTTCCACATGCAAGATGCTTTCAGGGGACTAAATATGACACAATGACAGCTGGCTGAGAGAATCGCTGATTGCACTCTCATCACAAGCAGCAGCCAGTTGCAGAGCAAATGAGCTTATCCATGTTGTTCTCTGAGAGCTTGAGTTAATCATGATTAGAGAATTCAACCCTATGAAAATGATGCTATAATCCTGAATCTTCTAAAGATCAATCATTGAGGAGGTTGAATTATTACCGCCTTCTCTTTGAGAGCATTAGACAGATCAACAATAAATATTCGGTATTAGCATGGGATAGAGCTTCATCCTTTTCATTTTTGCACATCTTGCAGGAAAATTCTTTCATTTTTGACTGGTGATTTATGTTTCACTGAAGACAAACTGCTGACTTCCTAAGTGCTCCTAAATGCATAATCTTGTGGGAGGCAAACACACAATAATGTAATGTTAACTATTCATTAACAACTGAGCAAGGCGCATAAGGATCATTTAGTGTCTTAAAAGTTGAATAGGAGTACTATTGGAGTAGTGAATGTAGAATGTCCAATATCTTATTTTCTGGGACAATGTATTAAAAATCAATGTATTAAAAGGTTGTTAACATAGTAAAATGCCTTTGATCCAAAAGGTACCAGTAGTAGGAGTGAGAATGATAAAACATTACCAAAATGCTGTTAATATAAATGCACAATAATAATAATAATAATACATTCTTTATTGTTTCCTTACCCATTAAATAATCTAAAGATGTAATTTGATGTCAAACAGATAGATTTATGTTAAAATAATATTGCAAAAGATGTCAGTGTTTACCACACTTTTCAAAGGTCAAAGTCACCTATATACAAATACAGTACTCAAAGATAAAAGTACCAGTGTGACTTGGAGCAGTTCAGGAGATATAGTGTAGCTCTTGAAATGTAAATAGAACTCTTCAAAGTTAAAACTAGTCTGACATCAAGTTTTTTTTAAAGACAACTTCTCAAAGTATTTGCAAGAAACAGCCGCATATCTTCACTACTGCAAGCACAGGTGCGCTCAGTGCCTACAGACTGAACGTGATTGACAGTAACTCATAAAAGCGATTAAAGCGAGTCTCAAACATGTCAATGGTGTCTACTCACCTGCTCTCCAGACTCATGCGACTTCATGAGGGTCTTCTCTCTGTACATTGACCAAAGCCCGACGTTTGGCAGAAAAATTAAAGCCACCATAAACAGAAATGCCATTTGCAGAACGCGCTTTTGCCTTCTCTTCATGTTGAAGACGCAAATAATGAGCCGCAATCCAACTCAAATAGACGAGAGTGTGCCGCGTTTGGACTCGAGCTCCGTACCTTCTCTCGCTGAAGACGACAAACTTTCACCTGCAAAGAGATGAAGTCAAGTCAAGCATCACAAAACAACATGCATGCAAACAAACAAACGCGCAAACATGCGTGCGGCGTCGTTGTCATGCGATCCTATCTCTAACTGACATACGCAATCAAAGAAACGTTAACTGAGAACTCTACAGCCTATGCATAGCCGAACGATATCTTAAAACAGTCCTGTAACACACAGGAGAGCTAAAACATTGAACACGCAGATAAACCCGATTTTAATTTAACAGTCACGCGAGACACCACACACCCGGAATTTTAGACAATGCGCGAGCGATGCTATAAAGCGACTTACAGTAGAGGGTTATTTGCATGTTGAAACATATATGTTGCTCGGTGATCACCTCTCCTTCGTTAAAGACACGCAGTGGGAACGTTTCTGTTTAAGATAACTGCCCAACAACGGCGAACGTTGCGTTTGATCTGTGGCGATGCGCTCGCGATACTATTTGAAATCGTCTCGAGCTCTTCATTAAGACCCTCTCGTGCGTCCCACCTACTCAAGGTTTAAGGATTCTTTCTGGTTTCTCCCTGGGCGACTTCTCATCGCCCCTTGAGTTTTTAGATATTGCGGTGATAAACCACGTGTGCCACGCATTAATATAAAAACATCCTGGCAGCCGGGCGAAGGTTTGAGATGTGTTGGGCAGCTCAGTGTAGCGTTCCTCCTTTACACCAAGCTCAAAGCGTAAAGACACGAGAGGCTCAGAGGATTGAACCTGTCTGTTAAACTGTAGCTTAGCTTGTTGTTTAAACGCAAGTGATATTACAATAATAAACCCGTGAAAACCAACAACCTCATTCTGATCGCAGTATAGTCTGCAATCTAGTTCCTTCTTGTCGTGCTGAACACGACAGTCCCATAATATGGTGTATGTTACTATAATGTAATATTTTGTAGATGTGTTCACTCACATCTGCTACTGTGCACTAAGAATTCATTAGGCTGAATTAGACCCTCATAACCAAAACTGACTGTATGTTTATGCATTTTCTTTCTTTCTTTCTTTCTTTCTTTCTTTCTTTTTTTCGTTCATTTCTTTAAAGTTGCTTGTTTATTATTGAATGTTGCTAGACTTGATGGAAAGAAAGCGAGACAGATGGGTGTTGGGGGGGTAATGGGGGTATGCCAAAGGCAATTGCATCA
>JAZGTK010007904.1:6537-18869 GCA_036877625.1 Ambastaia sidthimunki
TCTCTGTCTGTCACTCGCTCCAGGCCACGGATGCACGTCGAGCTTTCCCTTGCTGGGACGAACCAGCTATCAAAGCTACTTTTGATATCACCCTCATCGTCCCAAAGGACAGAGTAGCTTTGTCAAATATGGTATGTCATATTCTTTTTTTAATCCCTCCCTCTGGATCAAACGTCCCTAAACGGCTTGATTCGCATCACTGTTAGACGTGTTTTATTATGTAACAGACTCAGAGGTATTGTGCCCCCCCCAGCCAATCCACACACTCATGTCATGACCCTTGATGCAGATATGAGTCCAACCTCTGATCCCATTTCCTCCTCCTCCTTCCCAATCACTTCCTCTTGCTCTACAAAGAGGGAAAACTCCAAACATGGAACTAAGAAGAGAACTGAGGACCTTTTAAATTAAAAAAATATTGTTTAAAGATAATTGGACAAGGAGGACATGTAATGACAATTTGCCTTTTCCCTGATCTTTTTAGACCAACTAAAACAATATTACACATATTGCAACCTTCCAAACTTAGAACTTCCTCTCCAGTCCAAAAAAGGACATTTATTGAAACTTGGCTGCAAACCAACTTGTTTTTTACTTGCACAACTGTGATGACCATCATCCACATGCCATAAATGCTTATCGCATTCAGAAACCTGGGCTGTCTAGTTATGGTGAGGTTAGATGGTTAGAGATTTCTGAAGACCTGAGGAACTAACGCTAACATGAAGGGAAGCCAAACCACAGTATGTGCTTTTCATCACTTACGAATCAGCATATCTTGTTGAAGGATCTCTGTATTTGAAACGAGTGGAGGTTATTTTGGTGCCAGATTGTTCACTCATTGCACATGCAAAGGAGGCGTTCCTTAGGAGCACAGCAGCAAAAAATAACATTGGTTTGTTTATAATATAACAAAAACTGCATGATATGACCCCTTTAAATCCTGTGTTTTGGGTCATAGTCCAAGTAAGTTGGGGAAGGCGATTATGTTGGTACCATGGGACCAAAGTAAGTAAGTTGATGTAGGAGGGTTCAGAACCAGGCAGCTCTGTATGTACCCATGCTTTCGAAATATACTATGAACTGAAGTATGATCATCTTGTATTTTCTGTCTGGGCAGAATGTTGTTGATCGAAAACCATATCCAGAGGAACAAAGTCTGGTGGAGGTGAAGTTCGCCACTACACCCATCATGTCCACCTACCTGGTGGCGTTTGTCATCGGCGAGTACGACTTTGTGGAAAGTCATTCGGCAGACGGCGTGACGGTCCGGGTCTATACGCCTGTCGGAAAGGCAGAGCAAGGGAAATTTGCACTGGAGGTTTGAGACTATAGATTCTGAGAGAGATTACTTACAGCTGACTGTACTTGTGATTACACTGTGGTTAGAAAAGTGTTAACCTCTGCAAACACTTTACTTTTCTTTTAGGTTGCTACAAAGACCCTTCCCTTCTACAAAGATTATTTCAGTGTTCCTTATCCATTGCCTAAAATTGATCTAATTGCTATTGCTGATTTTGCTGCAGGTTTGTATTGCTGTTTTTTCATTCATTTTATATCTTTCCTAATAGACTTTGCCAGTTTTTTATTTTTACCTTTGCTCTCTTATGTTCTTTAGGTGCCATGGAAAACTGGGGCCTTGTAACTTACAGGTGACTTTTTAAAGTAACAATTATATAGCAAACCAGAGACGTAAATATCTTGATGAAATCAGAACCCTTTGCTTCTTCAGCAGTAATTTAGAGGAGATTCATTATTAATGAATCTGTTTTAATAGCATGTTAATGACTCCTCGTACCGCAACAATATGAAATGCATTACTTTTAGTGTCTTAGAAGCACATTAATGAAACAGCAAACCTCAGCAATATGAGATGCGTTCAGTTTTGCGTTGTCTTTTTGTTACTTCCTGTCTCATAAACATACGTCTGCTGTCCTATAGGGAAACTGCACTGCTGATTGACCCAAAGAACTCATGTGCATCGTCGCGGCAGTGGGTCGCCCTGGTAGTGGGCCATGAGCTGGCCCATCAGTGGTTTGGGAACCTGGTTACCATGGTGAGTGTGTTCCCTCAGGTATTGCTCCAGTTTTGCTGGGTTAAGATTGAGCGTTGAGTGTCAGCTGTTCAGCAGTGATGACATCAGAGTTCCCACCCGGAAAAAAGTCCTTGAAGCAAATTAATATTTTGGTTTCCAGTCTTGGAAAAGTCATGAAATTAGCAAGATCGTAAAACGTTAAAAAAAAGGCATTACTTTTTTTTAGTTTTGCACTGCCATAAAATTTTAATTGGTTATAAATGCTGTTTGGAAAGAGTGCGTGAATAGAGTAAAACTTGCCTGCAAGCCATTATTTCTCTGTTGCAGATCATTTTGGAATCATTAGTATACTAATTATGCTAAGTACACTAGGTGTAATCATTTAAATCAATTAATTTTAAATTTGGGTGCAAATAAACTCTCCAAAACAATTTGCTTATCCAGAATCAGTGGAAAGGTTGTGAAAGTCATGGTAATAAATTGATCTAGAAAAGTACCAACAGCTTTATTACTGTGTATTATACCTTTTTCAGATATTTTGGGGGCAGTAAGCAAATATTGTGAATATTGTGTAAAATATATCTTTGTTTAAAGGCAGAATAGGCAGTTTTTTGTTAATTTTTATGCTGCTTAAAACGTCTCCCCAGATCCTAATAGCTAGCACTAAATGGTCTGAATATTTTATATTTAAATATATATTTGAAGTGCTGACAGAGTATATCTCATCTCAGGAATGGTGGACTCATCTGTGGCTTAATGAAGGCTTTGCATCTTGGATCGAGTACCTCTGTGTGGACCACTGTTTTCCTGAGTACGACATCTGGACCCAGTTTGTGTCTGCAGATTACACCAGAGCTCTGGACCTGGATGCGTTAGATAACAGCCACCCTATTGAGGTCCGGGTGACTTAAGTTTATCTCTCCCCATATTCCCCCTCAGCTCTCCCAGCGTGTCTCTGCCCGTCTCTCTGCTGTTTGTTGCTTTTTAAGTGTTGGACAGCAGGAAGTTTTGATTTGCAGTTTGTTTGTCCACTCAGCCATATAAATGACAACGTTTAAATTCCAGGCCCAGATTTAGCCTGATGAAATATGGACCTCTGGGTCATGTTTCAGAACGTGTGTGTGTGTTTGGAATGGCAGGTTGATGTCGGACACCCTTCAGAAGTGGACGAAATATTCGATGCCATATCGTACAGCAAAGGGGCCTCTGTCATTCGCATGTTGCACAACTACATCGGAGATGAGGTGAGAGGTCACGCATACGGCCAGCTGCAGCAAGACACGCTGTAAATATAAAGCTGTCAAACAGGAGGTTAATGTGGAAAGACATTTTGCACATCTGTCTGCTGTGGTGTCTGAACAGCTTTAGCTTTATGAAATATATGAGTGTGAACATTTTGATTGGTGTGACCACAGTTCCAACCCTTTGGACTCTTTTACAGTATTAGAGTTTTGAATAACTTCTGCTTGTCTTTCTCTAGGATTTCAGAAAGGGAATGAATGCTTACCTTTTGAAGTTTCAGCACAAAAATGCATATACCGGTAAGTTCTCTCTTACAGAATAAGCTTTGCCCTTGTAGGAATCTGTCTTTTGACAGCTTGATTCTTTATACTATTATTTTAACTCTGGAAATCTTCCAGTGCGTCTTAGAATTAGTGGCCTATGAACAGGAAAGAGATTGCACAGGATCTGATGTTTACAGTTTTCGTGTGTTTTTTAAAGAATAGTTCAACCAGAAAGAAATGTTTTCTCATCATTACCCTTTGTTTTGACTGTGTGTATTTGTGTCATCTGGCCCCAGTGCTGCAATTTCATTGTTAATTGTTGTGCAGTCAGGAATAAAGGGTGTGACTCTGGCATTCATTCTCTCTTTTAATATCCCAGAGGACCTGTGGGAATGTTTGGAGCAGGCGAGTGGGAAACCTATTGCAGCAGTAATGAATTCCTGGACCAAACAAATGGGCTTCCCTATTATAGTAGTGGATCAAGAGCAGGTAACATTTTTGGAAAGACCCGTTCCCATAAACGCTGTGAAATTGTTAGTCACCCAGATCTTGGAATGTTTTTGTTTTCCTGAATTGGAAATATCATTTAAACAACCCTCAGGGTATTGCAAAAGCTTTCTGTGATGGTGCATCTGGTTATGGAAACTGGCAATAGCAAGATTTAATCAGTGCTAGGAGTAATTGTTTTTATGTTTTTTCCTTCAGCATGGTAGTGACTGTGTTCTGAAAATCTCCCAGAAGAAGTTCTGTGCAAGTGGACCACACAATGGTACTGAAACTACTGATTGCATTTAACTTTATACATTATTTAAATCTTTTTTTTTTATTCACAGCACTCCATTAAACCACACTATTCTTCTTCTGTGTGTTAGGTGAGGACTGTCCCAACTGGATGGTTCCCATCAGTGTCTGCACCAGTGAGGACCCGAGCTGCACCAAGATGAAGGTTCTGTTGGACCAGCCTGAAACCACAGTTACCATCCCCAACGTTGCACCTGATCATTGGATCAAGGTCAGACTGCAGTGTGTGTTGTTGTTTTTATGTTATGGTTATATCTTGTCATGCATGTCCAGAATTATGTGTCCTTGATTAGAAAAATATGTTGCACAAATAGGGTTCATAGATGAAGATTTCATTCACTGAAAAATTGCATTTCTTAATGCAAAACCTAATGAAAAAAGCCCTCCTCTGTTGATCTTTTAGAACATATATTGATACATTCAACCTATTAAATCTGTTAATAGGGCCTTTTTCAAACCTATTTAGTGTTTAGTTACTTAGTTCACAATATTGTTCATCAGGACAGCCTATGCTAGTTCACAAAGCTTTCATCAGAGTTTAGCAACAAAAACAGCCTGTTCTGGGTGTCATAGAGTAGGTGGAAAATGTTAGAAAAATGAACCTTGAAAGAAGTAAAATGATACAAAAGCAGTATATAATGCCTTTCATGAATGACTGCTATCTGTATGTGAAAACTGTGTTTGTGCTGTGTGCAGATTAATCCGGGAACAGTGGGATTCTACAGGATCCAGTACAGCTCGGCTATGCTGGAGAGTCTGCTGCCTGGTATCCGAGACCTCACGCTGCTGCCTGTGGACCGCCTGGGTCTGCAAAACGACCTCTTTTCCCTGGTGAGTCGCACACGTGGATCCAAGTAACTGTTTTGCAAGTCAGAGTTGAGGCTCAGGTCTCTACACACTGTTCTTTAGTCTCAAGTTGCAAGATCTTATGGAAATGAGGTTCTTTAAGGCCTCCACGTTTGACTAGTACATTATAAATTATGAATCGTGTTTGTTTTGTTTTACTTTGACAAACACTTTTGTCGCTAGTAATGCTATACTCGCACAGACGAATGTCACATTTTGCATTCGCATCGACTTTCATGCTACACATGAAAACAGGAAATGATTACCTTAAAGTATGTGGTTTTTTTATATTAATTGGGTTTTGTAAAACAATAAAATATTCAAGCTAGCTATCTACTACAGCCAACTACAGCCTCTAAAGCAACATTCAGTGTTGAATTACTTGATTCAGACAATACAGTTAGCTAATTGTATAAGCTAATCTTTTTTTAATTTATTGATACCGCAGTAATTATATCTCAGTTTTGCAGGCTAAAAAAATTTGGCCAAATGGTGTTGCTATACAAAACCAGTGTCACCAATGTAATGTTACCTTTCCGTTTCCTTGTCCTAAATTAGCACCTGCCGTTTTTAGTGATGTTTTGCTCACACTATGGCCCTCTCCTGCCCTCAGGCTCGTGCAGGTATGACAAGTACTGTGGAGGTATTGAAAGTAATGGAAGCATTTGTGAATGAACCAAACTACACGGTGTGGAGTGACCTGAGCTGTAATCTGGGTGTTCTGTCCTCTCTGCTCTCACACACCGACTTCCACGAGGACATCCAGGAATTCATCCGAGATCTCTTCACCCCTATTGGCATGAAGCTGGGATGGGATAGCAAGCCTGGAGAAGGTGAGAGCCGTTTGGAATTCTTAAAGGGAACATACAGTGCAACGGCACTAGTTTTTCCTAAAACAACATAAACAGCCGTAATGATCAAATAGGCTGCTACTGTACCTTTAAGACATCGAAATGACCTTCTGTGTGTTAAATGAGTAACAATGGCCCTGCCAGATCGCTGAATACTGGATGGGTGGTGATGTGTAAACATTGGGCACACGCAGGCCTGCACAGAATCTGTGCCTGCAGAAAACCACAGAATTAAAAAGCCTTTCATTCACTATATGTATTTCCTGCCCCGTATATGTTTGTTCAGTAAATATTTTGGCCAATTACGCTTTCAGCTACCAATTACAGTATCGTACATTCAGTTTAGTTTTTTACATTTTTGCCCCAAATTCAGAAAATGCTCAAATAATTAGCAGATTTTATCTTGGGCCAATCATATGTTAATGTGCTTGTTGTGATGTCATAATCATGATCATTTCTAATCTGTATCTAAAATTTAGAGAAAAACTAGTTTTTCATTATATGTCCCTGTAGGTTGTGTGAGTGTTTGGCTTTCCTGAGACCAAAATTGACTTATTTTGTTGTCTCTCTGTCTCTCTCGTTGCAACCCCCACACCCCCCCATCTCAGGGCATCTGGATGCCCTGCTGCGGGGTCTGGTACTGGGGAAGCTGGGTAAAGCGGGGCATAAGGCCACTCTGGAGGAGGCCAGACGGAGATTCAAAGAGCATGTGGACGGTAAACAGATCCTGTCTGCAGACCTCAGAAGTCCAGTGAGTCCTTAAGCGTTTCCCTCATACGATTGACCTTACAGCTTATGGGACCGATATCTTTTCTGTATGCTCACTGAATTTCAATGTTTCTGTCTTGATAGGTGTACCTGACAGTTCTAAAGCATGGTGACAGCACAACCCTTGACACTATGCTAAAGGTGACAAATTTCTGAAAATCGCAGGGAATTTTAATTTGCAGATGAATAAAAATAGAACGAGATTTCGTGCATTGTCTGGAGCTGAACTAATTAAATGTGGCATCTCATTTGTTGTCCTCTCAGCTTCATAAGCAGGCAGACATGCAGGAGGAGAAAAACCGCATTGAGAGAGTGCTGGGAGCCATTCCTGCCCCTGACCTCATCCAGAGAGTGCTTAACTTCGCCCTGTCGGTATGCACACACACACACACACACACACACATACACACACACACACACACTGGAGTAAATAGGTCAGCTTGTGGTGAAGCACCAGAAACACATTTTGCATGAGTGTGAAATGATCGAACCGCATTTTACCCTTATCTGTGAGCATCTGAAAAGACGAGGTTGAATCTCACAAAACCGATCAAGAATATTTCCTAGTCTTATTTTTTTAAAGGTAAAATAAAGCAATTATGTATTGCTTAAATAACAGCCTGTTTTTAGGATCATTGTAACATTGCAACCAATCAGCTGGAAGTTGGATATTTTGCAACATTAAAACGACTAGCTATTTTTTGTTTCCATGTTATTATTGCTACAACTGCATATACATACAGCTGTAGGTCTTGTTTTTAAATGTAAGGAAAATAATTTCAGACACAGCTCAGTGTAGACAGCTTCATGGATTATATTAAGAGTGATTTGCTCACTGTTGTAGACAGAACAAAACGGTAAGCTGTTCATTTTAATTCAAAGCATGTACGTATTTAATCACAATGGCATTGACCTGCATCTTTTTTGCACAATAGTAGCTCAGTGCCGTTTATTTACTCTGTATCCTATTGCACAACAAAAAGTAGCTTGTTCCTTTTTTATTGTTGTTTATGTTCTGTCGGTTCTTACTAAAAGACGTGTTTATTTTCATCCTCGTTGTTTGTTTAAAGATGCGATGACCCAATTTTTCCCTCAGGCCAGTGGATCAATAAAATTCCATCTCATCTCTCTAATTAAACTTGAATTTTCAAAAGAGATCAAATCAAATGACATTCTCGTTCAGAACTACAGTCTCATTAGTTTGCAGAAAAACTCTCCAGTAGTGTGAACTGTGACACTGAATATGTATTTTTAGGAGGAGGTTCGGCCCCAGGACACAGTGTCCGTGATCGGGGGTGTAGCTGGAAGCAGCAAACAGGGCCGCAAAGCTGCATGGAAGTTTGTGAAGGACAACTGGGAAGAACTTCATAACCGTTACCAGGGCGGTTTCCTCATATCAAGACTCATCAAGGTGAAACAAATGCAACAGACAAATAGAGACACAATAGAGCAACACACAAACACACACATATCATAAAAAACGAGCACTAAACTTATTGTTCTTTATCATTAATTGTGTAATAAGGTGGGTAGGATTGTTGATGGTGTTTTGTGTCATGTTTCCTAAATGCAGCTTACAGTGGATGGATTTGCGATAGATAAAATGGCTGCTGAGGTTAAGGTGAGTGTCATAATTAAACGTTAAGCTCCTGGATTGTATATATTCACAGTTTCATTCGGCAAACACTATAATCCAGACTGACAGCGTATTCTGCTAGAAAGGTTTTTGCTTACATTTGATGAATATACAATGCCTCCTTCAAAACTGACATTTGAATCCCTCCTGATTATGTATTAACGAAATATCAAACCAAGGATCTGCAGACAAATAATTTTGGACCTTTTATTAACCAAATGACTGTGGATTTGAAAGTGAATTTATTTCCCCTCAAGTTCACACAGGTGCTCTAGTAGAATAAATGTAGAAACAATACAAGTCCTGATTTACAAATACAAATGCATTTATACAATTATTCATGACTGCTTTATATTTAAATAAAATTAGACAAGCTATATGAGTTAAAATTATGTCTGCTAAATAATTAAATGTATATACAGAATATGAGTAATTAAAGACTGTTAACCCCTATAGGTTTTGTTAGCTTAGTTAACCGATATGTTATGCTACTTTTCTGTTTGTAGAGTTTCTTTGAAAGTCATCCTGCGCCGGCAGCCGAGCGCACGGTACAACAATGCTGCGAGAACATTCTCCTGAATGCTGCCTGGCTGAAGAGGGATGCGGACGACATCCACCACTACCTGCTGAAGCGGAAAGCGCCCCCCGTCTGACCTCTGAACTTTGACCCCTTTCTGACCTCCCTAACCTGCTCACTCACTCCAAAATGAGCATCATGTGGCTACCTTCAGCGAAAACAGAAATGATTTCAAAACTGCAACTTCATCCTAAGAATTACCCAAGAGTCAACAGAGAGTCTAGGAAATGAGACTGTTACTCACTTATGAGTGCGGTGTAGTTCCTCATTCTGCCGGTGGAAGGTGCAAACGCACTCAAACAGAGCTGTGACCGAAACAAAATCTCTGCGTTGTTTTATGAGCTGGTAACGCATGTACATCTTAACCTCTTTGTGGCACTCTTCTCATACGTTGGTATTATGAAGCAATCGTCTATCTCCTCTTCCATCCCCCCAAAAAAATAAGCATGGTGTTGATATGCTCAATTTTAAGTTTGTTTGTTTTTTATTTTGTACAAAAAAATCCTGTTTTATTAGTAATGACTATATACACATTTTACCCACAATCCTCGGCTTTGTGACTGGGCAGAATAGGGTTTAAAGGTCGGGATGCACTGGCAACCGAATGGACTCTGAATCCCATCGTTTGTAACGGTTAGGGCAGAAGACGCGTAAGTATGGTACTGTGTGTATATTGTATACTGCAAACATTAGTTCTGAGACATTTAATTAATCCGAAATGTGATTATATATACAGATGTATGATTGACGATTTTTGCCCTCGTCTCCTGTATGTCTGCATCACCTGTTTCATGGTTCATCCCTTCACAAATCACAGAAAATATCTATAGAATGGGAATATAATTTATACAAAATGGTGTTAAGTGTCGTTAGCATCTGTCACAACAATACAATGCTGTTAGAGAAATATTTCACAAGATTTTATTTAAAATCCTTCCACTGTTGTGGAAATCACACTTGAATTTGGGCCTCAGCTCAAAATCTAGGCAGGACCCAGAGAATCATAATTCAACCCGGTATCAAACTCAGAGGCCTTAAATTGGTTAGTCTGCTTCATGTATGTGATTGTTAAGGGGGACGGTCACTGTTTATGACAAAGGACTGTATGATGAGATGCAATGGGCTCATATTAACCTTGCAGAATGATAGATACAGAGAATTAATTATCTGATATGGCTCTTTAATGTGAGATCATGATTATCAAATTCTGTCTCTGAATATTTCCCTGAAATGTGCTTTTGTTTAAAAATACAATTGATGTTCATTAAAGAAGATGAGAAGATGGGCACAAATGTATTGTGAAAATGAAAATTGGTATGAGGTGTGATTATTTATATTGGATAACATTTGTGTGCTATTGTCAAATTAGTTAATCTACATATATATTTTTATAGAGATTCACCCAAAAACATCACATGAATACAAATGTAAATAGAATTTCAAACTATATGCAGAAGGAACAATGGATGGAAAAAGCAGGAGATCATGTAATGATTTTATCAACAGCAGAAATATTATGCCACTTAACAAATAAGAGATAAAAAAGTAAGTAAGGAGATTGTGTTCACTGGAATGGACAGGCAGAAAATTGCGTGTCTAACTTAATTTAAACAGAAGACCTTAAAGGTCAATAATAGTTCAACAGTCTGATTTCACAACATTGTTAATAACAGTATTGACATGAATACAACAAAGAAAGTACAAAATAAAGAAAATCAACAATGCAAGAGAGACATCTTAAGCAATGGACTATTTAAACTTACTAAAGGTTTTGAATGATTCGTCTGCAAGATATGGTACAGTTTTGTTTCATTTAAAGCTAGTGGTGAATATTTTGGTCCATTTTAAAATTCAAATTTGCTTACATTTGCAGACACACAAGAAAAAAGTTTTTAATGGTTAATGTTTGTTAAAGAGAGTACAAATTGCAAACTTAAAGTGACTTCAGAAGTGAGTTTAAAAGTGCTGTAGTTCTTCTCCTCGGCTCAGTGTAGCGCTGATGAGATTCACACGTTAGTCTTTAGACACACGAAGAAGTCTGTTTGGAAAAAACATGGCGACGTCCATATGTAGGACGTTGAAATCCCTTCATCTAACAGCATGTTATAATATAAAGGTATGGAATTATTAAAGTCTTGCATTAAAGAGGCGATTGCTTGAAAAATACAGTCTGTGTGCATGCTGTTCGTTTTGCATCGTTAAAGAACATGCCAGTTCAAATTTAAAGACATGCATGCTCTTTATTAAGTGTTAGTGTGGAACCAAAGTACATTTTAATGGCATCGCAGATGTTCTTTATTGGTTGTCTTAACTGAGACTGAGATGGGAGCAAACCAGCCGTATTTTTAAAACCCATCATTCAGACTAATGTTAATATTCTTGCAGTATGTTACGCCGCTGCTGGACGCGCGGTTGCCGCAGCCGGTGCTTGTTCCAGTCCGCACAAAGAAGCGCTACTTCATTCCCCCAGCTGTGAACGTGAAACAGAAAACACAAGCCGAGCAGGAGGCTCAAGCCCGAGCCGCAGGTGTGGTGGTCCGGCAGCAGTACATGGAAAGAGCGATTAACATCTCATGCACAGGTACACACATAATTCACCTGCATACACATTTTATATAAGAAACAGTAACACACAAAGATCGGACACACCATTAATTCCTCTAATTCGTTATTATACTGTTTTTACTGTTACTACTTTTTGCCCATATTACTACTACTTTACTACTAAAATAGCAGTAAAGGCAGGTCGCAATGTTTTCTCATGATTAAAAAGTTATATAAGCCTAAAGTTTATGTGATGTCATGTTTAGTTCAGCTAGTTTTGACTCATTGTTAATAGTTCAATCAACGGCTTTGTTTTCAATATGTTCTTTATACAGCTGGCATCTTTGATCCATACGTTCCTCCGGAGGGAGACTCTCGCCTCTCCACGCTGTCCAGAGAAGGTCTGAAGCAGCGCACGGAACAGCTGCGTCAGAGCGCAGCCTCACAGCTGGCGTAAGAGCATCTCTGCTGTGGAAACCTTGTGCTTAAAGTCTGATTTAACAAGATTGTGTTAATTGAATATTGTGGTATGACTTTCCATTACAGGATTCGTAAAATAAAGGACCATGACCCCGAGTTCTCCACAAAGGAGTTTCCAGCACGAGCTCAGGAGATTTTTATTGAAGCTCATGCAGCACTCACACAGTAAAAAATTCAATTGTGTTTATAAAAATAAAAGTTTTTTTTTATTAACGTGCTGCTTCATAGTGCCACCTTACTTAAAGATGTAATATTTTGTTACACACTAGTTTCTAATTTTTATATAAAC
>JAZGTK010007905.1:0-18868 GCA_036877625.1 Ambastaia sidthimunki
TTAAACACTGGAGGTAGGGTCCTAGCTAACAGGAAACTTTCTCAGAACATTGGCTAATGTTCTCAAGTTATCATAAAACATTCTTGCAGTAATGTTAGTAGGACTTTTTTAACGTTGTATATCATTAATATTAAAAACATTATTTGTTTGTTGACCAGTTTAAAATGTCCAAAAAATCATTTAGCAGGGGTACAACATGTTAGAAGATTCTTTGTAGTTTATCTGTTTAATTCTGTGTTTGTTAGTTGCCTGAATATAAATGTTTGATATGGTTTCACACGATAGGGTCTACCTGGTCTGAACGGACCTCCTGGATTTCTAGGCATTAAAGTAAGATTTGAGAAACTTTACACTAAGAAATGTCAGTCCTGTGTCATTACTGAATACAGATCATCTCATCATATCTGCTCTGTAGGGTTATACTGGGATTCAAGGACCTCCAGGCCCACCAGGATATTCTGGACCAAAAGTAAGGAGATAAAACAAGAAAATTATTTTAAAATATTAAAAAACACTGAACTAATCTGCACAACATGGGTAACGCAAACTGTGTTCTTAGGGTGAAAGAGGAGATCCAGGTCCACCTGGACCATCAGGTCCACCTGCATTTGGAGTTCCAGGTATTAAAAATCATTATTGCAGTAGTAAATATTGTGTTTGTCTTAATTGTATGCTGTTGTATGTAATTTTCTTAATTGTATGTAATTTTCCATTATACACTTTAATAATTGTGTTTAATTCTAATTGTGTGCTCAAGAAGTCCCTTGTGCCCAAACACACACTTACGTTTAGACCCACACTGATACACAATTAAAAGTAATCATTTTATTTACTCATACACAGGCCCTCGTGGCGATCCTGGTTTTTCTGGTTATCCAGGGCTAAATGGAGATCCAGGTACTCCAGGGCTTCCTGGACTGCCTGGTTTACCTGGAGAGCCTTCTTTTGTCACAGGTACTCCTGACATACCTGCATTTATAAGTTTGCTGTTTAGTGCTTATATTATTTTGTAAGCATATATTATACCAATATGGCCGTGTGTGCTGATTATCTGTTCAGGTCGTCCAGGCAGTCCTGGGTTCCCTGGAAGTCGTGGACCCAAAGGAGAGCGTGGAAACCCTGGCCGGGTTATCTATGGCCCTGAAGGTTTACCTGGAGATCAGGGCATTCCTGGAGCCCCAGGACCCTCTGGACCACCTGGTGAAACACGTAAGCTTTTTCAGATGATGATAATCTTTAGAGAAGTTAAGCCTGTTATCATAAATACGTTTCAGATAGGACAAATAAAACAAATTTTCAAAGACAAGGGATTAAATCTGTGCAAAGTTGTGATGAAAGCCAAAGGTCAAACAATAGAAGATAGTCATTTCTTAGCAGATGTACTGCATAATGCTGAATGCAGTATTCAACGTAATAAAATTAAGTCACTTACACAGCAAACTGACCATATGTATATATAAAACAAACATAAAATGCATACATGCACTTAGACCATTTTGCCTGCTCTCAACAAACTTCACATTTGGTTAATGAATCAATACACGTTTTGTTTTACTGTTTTCCCTACTTTAATGAAAACTTACAGTCTGAACTTTTTTTTGTAAGTTAAGAAAAGTGCAAGAAGCTTTATATGAAATATTAAACTCTGTTGGTGCCTGGAACTTTAAACCATATGGCTGGTAAAACAGTTCATGGTTGCTTCTTTTTTGACCTGTTTAGCCTCTGTGGGTCGGTTTATTGTGCCAAAACCGGGAAGTCAAGGTCAGCCTGGTAGAAGAGGGCCACCTGGAGACAGAGGCTTTAAAGGGTTTAAAGGTAAGTACTGCCTTCTAGACCATTTGTAGCGTTAGGTTTCATTTTAAAGAATGTAGCGGCTTGCCTTCATAACAGTGTGTCATTACAGGAGATAACGGCGACTGTGATTGTTATGGTGGTGGAACGGCTGGTCCAAAGGGGTTTCCAGGGGCTCCAGGGCCCCCTGGTTTCATAGGATTTAGTGGTGTGAAGGGAGAATTTGGTGACGCAGGGTTCCCTGGAGCACGTGGACCACAGGGCCCAGATGTAAGAGATTTATCATTAGTTTGAATATTGGCAATACCTTCAACCTTTTTTGGTTTATAGTTAATGTCATTAACATGGAGTCTTAAAGCTGCAATCTAACGTTTGCCTCTGTATAACATAAAATTGCAGGTTACTTTTATGTACATATGTTTATCCAACCCGACATTATAATTTTACCGTTGCAAATCAGAGTAAATTAAGTAGACCATTTTGAACATTGATCAGTTATGCACTTTGATCAGTATGATTAATATCAAAGATTTATTGATTGCTATGAAAAATCATGATTGATTGTTAATATCTAAAATAGAATTACATATAGAAACTCTAATTGTGAATTGTTTTAGGGTCGTGTGGGTGCGCAAGGTTTTACGGGACGTAAAGGAGAGAAAGGTGAACCCTTCGTCCCCCGAGGCAGAGGACAAAAAGGTGAATTAGGTCGGCAGGGTCCCCCTGGACCACTTGGAGAAACTGGCAACCCTGGAAGGTTTGGATCTCCTGGTTTCCCTGGCCCACCAGGCCCACCTGTGAGTAGATTGACTGATTGGCAAAATAAACATTTAGCTCCATAGTGACAACCATGTTACTTCCAAAGACTACCAACAACTGCTTATACAAAGACTGCATATAGTTTATTTTCTTGCTTGTATGACACAAGTGAGAATGATTTAGGTGATCGACACATTAGTAAACTTCTCTAAATCTCTAAGTTCACTCTTTGTCTACAGGGGGACCCTGGAATTGGGGTGACTGGAGATAAAGGTTTTCCTGGTATCCCAGGGTTCAAAGGTCGTCCTGGTGCTGTTGGAGACCCTGGTATTGGTTACCCTGGTGTAGCTGGGTTCAAAGGGGCACAAGGTGACCCTGGATTCAATGGTCTTCCTGGACCACCTGGACTTCCAGGGCCTCCAGGTCAGTAATGTAACTAAGCAGATAAACAAGCTTTCAGTTTTTATAAAAAGACTGTATATACATATGTATTTACATATACAGAACACTCCATTTCACAAATATATATAAATATGAGAGTTTTAAGTAACCTTTTTATGTATTTAGGTATTATACTCTTACTTGACACTACTATTGTATTGATAATGCTGTATGGCTTTATAACGAGTCAGTATTACCTAAAACACTGCATTACAAACTGGCAGTTGTATATAAATAATAGAAAACATGTAGCTTGTCGTGATTTCTCCTCATTCAGGTTGGAATTTGATTTGCTTTTTCTTTAGCATATAGTGGCCTTCACTGCAGGTTTAAACTGCTACAGTTTAGATGTTGTGAAATCTCATCTCGGATGTGTGCGAGTGTGAATGAGTTTGCATATGCAAATGAATCTTACATTTTGCATGTGCTAATAAAACTTTTGACCTTCATTCCATTCAGAGAGAAATTGAGCAGAAGCAGTTCATTTATAACAAGTCTTAAAACTGAATGAGCCAATACTGTAAATTCTCTGCATGCTCTCCATCTCTCTCAGAAGTGGAATGGCTTCGACATGGCCTTGTTTCGTTTATTGCTTTTAATTGCACTGCTTGTGCTAACTGAATTTGCTGGATTATTGGAATGAGCTTTTAAATTCTGTACTAAAGGACAATCGTTTTCCTGCTTAAGCATTTGAGCGCTTAGCCAGGGCTGCAAGAAAAATGAGATATCGTGCTAAATAATGCAATGTATATGTGTCACATGATCATGTCTTACATTTTTAAATCAATATAAATGATATGAAACTAAATTTAAAAACTTAAAATTACATAATCAACAAACAAGTTTCACATTACATCACACACGTCACATTCACTACAACTTTTGGTTGTGTCTTTGCTATTTGCATCAACCTAAAATTAACCGTTTTTTAAAGTATTAAAATCATTCAGTTATTGCCAACCATTGCAATATGCATATTAAGATATGCACATTTGCATTATTTCAATATATTGCGCAGCCCTATATGGTTAATGATGCTTAATGACCCCCTTAATGATGCTGCCTGAATGACCTGATTGATTGACAGCTTCTCTTGCCATCTCTCTTGCCCTTGCATGTTGTCTGACTAGGTGACAGCTGTGGGCAGGCAGGGCTTAATGAGGCCTCTTTGGAACAGGGAGGTGAGATGAGATGCCCAAAACTGCAGTGAATTTAAATTAAAAGAAATCTGGGACAGAATTTCCAATGGCCTGACTGTATTATACAGTTTAACTGTAGAGATCCTTGTAGTCTAATATGAAACTAGTAGTTGCCATATAACAACCCTCTGTTATCAGTCTTCTAACAATCTTTATGCATGTGATTAGCCCTGTTATGCTGGGGATAGGGGATCTATGTCAACAACCACAAAAAAGTCACTTGAGCGCTGATTCATCAACGTACAGCGTGATTGGGTTGAACATTTACATGGACATGGGTTGATGCAGTCCAAGGGACTGGAACCCATGACAAATCCTTTTGCTTTACCAGTTAAGATACATATATGCTAATGAATTGTTCAGAAAAACGTGTAACCCCCACCCCCTGCTGCCTTTTCTAATCTGCATTCACTGAATCAATAATCACTAATCTCAGGGTAACAGACACATTTTTTTTAACAGACACTCTTTTTAACAAACAATTAACACAAGCGTTCTAATTTAATACTTGATTTGTAGATGGAGCAGTTACTTTTGTCACATAACATACAAAAATCATTGTAATATCATGACAGAATAATAATTCCATAACTTTTAAATACAGTAGTTCCTGTAAGTGTTCAAGCAGTTTTAGGGTTTGAATAGGTTAGTTGAAAGTGTTAGTGGGATGTTTGCTGATAGTGATATGAATGTTAACAGGAACAGAACTGCCCTGTAGAATTCCTGGGGAACCAGGAGATGCAGGATTCAATGGACGTCCCGGGGTGCCAGGTAATGAAATACTAAAACTAAACACTAAGTTAAAAGTAATTTGACTACATAGCTTTTTGTTTGTTTGTTTTCCTTATTTTTCTAATTCTTGTAATGTGTAATTGTGTGTATTCACTGTGTTTTTGTACGTGTTAGGACCCAAGGGTCAGCCTGGTTCTGCAGGAGGATCTGGACGTCCAGGTTTTGATGGGATAAAGGGTGAGAGAGGAGAACCAGGCAGTGGAGGTCAGCCAGGTCCTCAGGGTAAGATTATGCCTTCAAATTTGGATGGTATCCATTAGATGTTCTAATTGGTGAGCTTACTTGTTACATATATATATTTCATATATAATTGCCTTGTAAAACATTACAATTGGATTATGATTGGCAGGTTTTCCCGGACCCAGAGGAGATCCAGGTTTACCAGGAGTCACAAATTTTGGCTTGCAAGGGTCTCCAGGAAGAAATGGGTTACCAGGTGCACCTGGATCAAAGGGACAACCTGGGGAGGTTCTTGGTGCAAGCCCTGGAGGTCCAGGTCTGCCAGGAAGACCTGGAGAGCCAGGAGACAAGGGTCAACCTGGCACACCTGGTTTGCCAGGAAGGCCTGGTAGGTTTGAGTTAGCATCAAGCACAGTTAGCATCAAGCACAGTTTGCCATAATGAGGAATTTCTCTTCAGGTGCCGATGGACGCAATGGTTTTTCTGTAAAGGGTGAGAGTGGTGTAAATGGAGAACCTGGTCCCCAAGGTCCCATAGGTCTACCAGGCGAATATCTTTCAGATGGCATCCCTGGACCTAGAGGCCCAGCTGGAGCTAAAGGATTTCCTGGACCTTTAGGTAAGTGAATTTGAGGTCATTCAAATAAAACATTAATGGTGGTGGTTCAATAAATAAAATGAGGGAGCTGCTCATAGATACATACATATGGATAAATTGTACTTTTTTGATACTATGACCTTTCAGTAATTATTTCATTCCATCATTGGGTGTTCTGCCCAATTTTTAGATTTTTTTACTGTCACTCACCTTTTCTTATAATAAAAAAATATAATAAAGAAGCTACACAGGTACAGTGGCATATACAGCAAGTCCTCATGTGAGCTTATGTAAATTAGACCTGAGTTGACAGTATGTTTTCATTTCCTGAGAAGTGATTCATGGGTCAAATGTTTCACTGTTGCCTCTTTCTCTTCTCACCAGTTACCTCTCAGTCTTTGTCAGTCTTTGTTTACTGATCTACCTCAGAATACATCTATTTTCATTATTCTTTTCTTTGTGTTCATCCTCCCCTCCTTCTTTTTCCATCACCATCCATTCCATTCTACCATCATTCCATTTGTGGTATCACCCTCCTCTATTTTTGGTGTTGGGTCACCTCACTAGGCTGCCAAGGTGAGAAACATTGTCCTCCCCCCAATCCCTACATATAGTATGTTTCTCTAACACAATCCACATCCTCGCTTTGCCACCTCTTTACGCACTATGCCCTTACCTTCTAAATAAAGCAACAAGGTGCTTTATTACTGAAAGGGTGATATGTGGGACCATGATTGGAAATCAAGAAATCAGTTTAGTTTCTTTATAGCAGTGACCCCATTTATACCTGGTATTAAAGCTGAAATCCATAACTTTTACTGGGTTAAAAATAAACAATCAGTTTTTGAAGTACATAACAAATAGGTCTCTTTACCTTACCCTGTTTGCAATGGTAGGTTTATAGTTATGATTTATCATTTGAGCTGTCAGGTCTAATTTTGTGAAAAATGTAAGTTTGGCATTTGTTTTCTGCATACATAAAAAACTTAACGTAACCTGCAATTTTGTGTTTCAAACAGTGATGGCGGTAGAGAGGCAAACGTTACGATTGCAGCTTTAATAACTATTCCCATTCAATAATGCAAACTACAAAAGCTAATTGTATATTTACAAAGCTTTTATTTGCACTGTTTTGGATCTGTTAATTGAGTTAGTAGATCTTTTATCATTAAAAGTGGTATAAACTGTAGTTCTCCATCTTTATTTATGTTTGTGTGCCAAGACGCTGTTGTCATATAGTTTGCTCGCATTTAAAAGATGGACAGGAACCTGTGTGCTTCTTTTACCAATCCTCAAATTCATTGAATTTGAGCGACACCATCTTTCCTAACATTCTAGACTCGCAGCTTGTTACACTTTAAAAACGCTGATGTGCTTGTGTGCTTTTAACAACAAAATCCAACCAACAGTTATAGAAAACAGTCTTCAGTTATTCCAGAAAGCAATAGAATTGCCTGTAATTTTAATGTGCAGTGCCAGTATAATAAATATCAATAAATGTTTGTTTTTTTTAAAAGCAACATTTATTGCATTTATAGCAATGCCTTACCTTGCATTTATTTGATTGTTTTACTAACTATAATAAATATACTGTATATATTCTCTGTATTTTTTGAGTTTGAGTTAATTTCTTCATCACTGTAACTGAATTATTTAGCCCATGCAAAACCTTAATGCAATTCCTAATTTTCCAAAAAATCGGAGTAAAATTGTTCTCTGAAATTTCTAGTGTTTTAATTCATTATTACTTCCCAGGAGCCCCCGGGCTGAAGGGTGCAAAAGGAGATCCAGGCCCTCCAGTGCCTGGTGGAATAAAGGGTATCCCTGGATTACCTGGTATCCCGGGGCCACAGGGATTTAGGGGACTTTCTGGACCCCCTGGTATTGGAGCACGTCCAGGCTTACCCGGAAGACCTGGAGTAAAAGGTAAAAAAAAAAACAAAGAAATTCTATAAACAAAGTGAGTTCTGCTGCTGAAATTGTAAAGACAGCTTTTCTTGTCTGTTTACTCGCATCATAACAAGGACTGAGTGATCTTATGTAATCATATTATTAAATGCATCACTCATTGCCATGATTTAATAGAATGACCTTAAATATCAAACAAACATTGTAACAATTTTAAGTAAATGTGTAATAGGTTGAAACTCTGTTTTTGTCATTGTTATATTGATGTCATCATGTGTGTGTTTACTGTAATATTGTACCTGTTTTTTTGTTTGTGTTCAAGGGGAGAAGGGTTCTCCAGGGTTGTTAGGGTTCCCTGGATTTCCTGGTAATGCTGGTGTCCCAGGTGGTCTAGGTATTAAAGGAGTGCCCGGTTTTAGTGGACAAGATGGTTTACGTGGTGTAAATGGAGCAATAGGAATTAAAGGTACAGCATTGACTGCTCCCAGACTATCTCTTAATTGGCTTTTTGGTTTGGAGTATTAGAAAACAATCATAGAACACAGAGTTTAATACTGTAGGAAGAAGCTAGCTATAATAATAAATATATTTCAATAAACAATACAATACAGTACAATAAACAAATTAATGTACCAATAAATGATCATGAGTATGTTTGTTTAAGGGGATCGTGGCAAAACTGGTCCCCCGGGGCTCACTCAAGTGATTCCATCGGAGCTGCTGGTAAAGGGTGAACCAGGCGTGCCAGGAAGTGACGGACTGCCGGGTTTTCCAGGATCCAGAGGTACTGAAAGTAGACAAACCATCCAGATTAATTCTGTTCCACCTCCATGTCTGTCTATGAGTTTATAATTGGATGAATCGGTGCTGTTTGTGCCATTGAGACGTGTGTAGACTTTAATTCAATGGTTTATTATAAATATCAGTAGTATCATAAATGACAGTTTTCAGTCTGTGTGTGAAACGACATCATAGGCAAATCGAGTGGCCATTATTGTATAATAAGTAAAAAGAAATTTGCTCTTCAACAGGTGATAAGGGTTTTCGAGGACAACCTGGACGCCCCGGCTTTCCTGGTCTTCCTGGTGTTGCAGAACAAGCGAAAGGTTTTCCTGGCCAGCCTGGTATCCCAGGCATTCCTGGTTCTGCTGGTATCCCTGGACCTAAAGGATTTCCTGGTGTTTTGGGATTTCCTGGCATACCAGGATTGAGGGTAAACAAACTTGATATGTTTTTGACAGGCTTTGTGTTTTTAGGATTCTCCTGAAAACATTGTGTCTTATGGTATGTTGTGTGCTTTTGCTTTTTGACAGGGTGATGATGGTGTACCTGGATCTCAAGGGTTCCCAGGGGCTCCAGGGCAGCCTGGTGGCAAAGGTGAGATCTTGCTTTTAGTCTTAAGTACAATCTTGATATAATATTTCTGCCCGCACTACATATTGAAAAAACAGTTTAGGAATTGTGGATGTGTGCTGTGGACTGCCATTATTGATGCCCCTCTAAAATTCTGTTATTAAGGTGAGAAAGGTGACACATATGCATTACCTGGGGCCCCTGGACCAAAAGGTGTTGTTGGAGAGCCTGGATTTTTAGGTAAGAGAGATGTTTTGTTCAGGCTCTTCATATGATCATCTATCCACATCTTCTAAGAATGTTGATTTGAGTCATTTGTTCCTTTTACTTTCTAACAACCAGGTCGTCCAGGGTCTCCTGGTGAACGGGGTGATCCAGGTTACTCAGGAGTCCCAGGATTTCAAGGCTCGAAAGGTCGACCTGGAGAGCCAGGACCACAAGGATTAACTGGTAATTAGACGTTTGGAGCCACCTTACTGATTCTTTTACCCTAGCTTTTTAAAAACTCTTCACTAACCTTATGTTGTTTGGTTGTATTTGTTCATATAGGCACACTAGGCTTCCCAGGCGCTAGGGGTTTCCCTGGTTATCCAGGACAGAAGGGGCGTGACGGAGAGCCAGGATTTCCTGGTGCTTCAGGCTCAACCGGAGACAAAGGTTATTTAAAATGTTACTTCCTGACCTTAAAAAAAACATGGTTTTCCTACATACTGTACATATTGGACATCATTTATTCTGATAAAGTAATCTTCTAACCCAAATATCATTTCAGGTTTTCTAGGCCCACCTGGTTTAGATGGACTTAATGGTCTTCCGGGATCCAAAGGACAGCCCGGAGTTCCAGGTAAATTAATTTAAGTGCACCAAATTCTAAAAATCTACAATAATCCTTAAATTTGTGACTGCTCATTTATATAACATCTCCACAGGTGTAATTGAAGGAGGTCGGCCAGGTCTCCCTGGTGGAATCGGTCCAAAGGGAGAGAGGGGCTTCTCACAGCCTGGTGCCCCTGGACGCCCTGGAGAGAAAGGATTCAGAGGAGAGAATGGTGAGGATGATCACAGATATGGAAAATGTTTATTTTGTCATATTACATAGTATTAATATGTGTAAAAGAAAACATTTTAGTGGGAGAAAAAAATAACTCACAATTAAAAAATATCAGTTCAATTTTGTGGAAGTTGTCTAAATTTTATAAAAAATAAAAAATACCTGTGAAAACTTGGTTTTCAGGTTCTCCTGGTTCACTGGGTTTCCCTGGTAATCCAGGCCCTCCTGGTTCACCTAGTCCCTCAAATATCCTAGGTCCTGTTGGAGACCCTGGACTTCCAGGGTTAGATGGACGAGAAGGTATGGGACATTTTAATCTTTACTCATACTGTAGTTCATAGCTATTAATGCTAATATAATGCAGCTGTATAATATTTTTTTAGGTCCCTTTGGTCCTCCTGGGCTTCCTGGTCCACCAGGCCCTGGAACAGTCCAAGGAGACAGGGGAGATGGTGGATTTCCTGGACAACCAGGCAGACCAGGACCACGCGGAGACCCTGGTGGTTTTGGAACCCCTGGAAATATAGGCAATTTTGGATCCAAAGGTATTTATTTGGTATTGTGTTAACACAAAAACTTTGACTTTACTAATTTTCACCCTGTTTAACTGTGTTACTGTGGTTTATTCTTAAAGTGTAATACGCTATAATAAACCAAAAACATATGTCTTATGTTCTTTTTGGAAGGACAAAGAGGTGAAAATGGAAATACTGGTTTACCTGGACCACCGGGATACACTGGAGAACCAGGAATTGATGGCACCAAAGGACCCAGAGGATCAAAGGGTCAGTGAATAATCTACCCTTAATAAGTTATACATGTTGTATTAGTGAACTCTACATGTCAAAGTATTTTGTATTTCAAAAATCATCCTAGGATCTTTAGTTTAGTAGTAAATTATTAGCAAACTGTAAAACATTAGCATTGTGTTAAAATGTTTTGCTGATTATATTGTCCTCTCAGGTTATCCTGGTCCTAAGGGCCTTCCAGGTATTGTGTATCCACCTACCATAACGGATAGTATGCCAACTGGTGATCCTGGCCTCCCAGGTCCTAGTGGGTCTACTGGTCAACCAGGAACATCAGGCTCACCAGGCAGTCCAGGACCCGCAGGTGAGTGTTTTTTCAACCTTTCAAAAAGGTAAATGGAACATATAGATCCTCTAATATTAGCATTATGGGTAGTGTTATTTAGCTGTTTATCTAGTTTCTATTATCTAGTTTTTCTAAATCTCTTTAGGTCCCAAGGGTTTTAAGGGGTCAGAGGGTAGAATTGGTCCTGTTGGTTCACCTGGATTTCAAGGAGCCATTGGTGACCCCGGGCTTCCAGGAATACAAGGACCTACAGGAACCCAAGGTAAGATACAACAGGAATAATGAGAAGGTCTTCCTAAACTTAAAAATGTTTTTATTTTTATGATATGACAATATCTTTATTTAACGTGTCATAATGTCTACACAATGTTTTTAAATTAAATTAAAAATCGTAAATAAAATTTAGATTTGTGACCACTTTGATTGTATTTAAGGTAAATTTTGGTGGCTTCATCTAAAAAGAAAAATGTTTTAGGGTACTACTACTGCTAACTGGTAACACTGTATAGAAAAAATGTTTGGTCAAGTAACTTAAAATATTGTGTTTCATGTGATTAAAATCTAAATGAATTTAATACTGTAAGTCAATCATGTTAAGAAAATGAAAGTGGCGTTTTTGTCAATGTATGGTAACACATGTAGAGGTGAACACCTTTACATTTTCACTTTGAATGTTGTGTAAATGTTGGTACATGATACCAGACTTCCATCTTTCATGCGTCTGCTTTTTCGTTTTGTCTTGTTGTCTTGTCTTCACTTTGACATGTCCTCCACAGGTCCCCGTGGCAAGCCAGGTTTGCCAGGTCCTTCTGTTTCACCCACACGCAGTGTCAGTATTGGTTATACTCTGGTAAAACACAGTCAGTCCACTTTCGTGCCCATGTGTCCTCAAGGCATGGCCAAATTGTGGGAGGGCTACAGTCTGCTGTATGTTGAGGGACAGGAGAAAGCACACAATCAAGATCTGGGTGAGACATTAGGGTTTATTAACAGACGTTTTATACATTTGGAATATTGTGAATAATAAGCCACAGAGTGTAATCACTAACAAATGCTTTGTTGTAAATCATTCCATTGTGAACTGTGTAATATAGACACTTGTGTGTAAACATACAAGCCTACTTGACTCTGTAAAATATGATGCTGTACTATTTAATCAAGATCGTTTAATTTAACTGCATTTCTTTTATCACAGGATTGGCTGGCTCCTGCCTGCCTTATTTCAGCACCATACCTTTCCTGTACTGCACAGTCAATGAACTTTGTTACTACGCTAGCCGCAACGACAAATCCTATTGGCTATCCACCTCAGCCCCCATTCCCATGATGCCTGTGGCAGATGAGCAGATATCCCAGTACATTAGCCGCTGCTCTGTGTGTGAGGCTCCATCTCAAGCAGTTGCTGTCCATAGCCAAGATCTTACCATACCTACCTGCCCTCAGGGCTGGAGAAGTCTGTGGATTGGTTACTCCTTCCTTATGGTAAAACTTAAGTTATACCTTAAACATTATACCATACATACACAATCTCATTAGGGACTGGCCAGTATGATTGACTAGTTGATTAGTGAAGTCATCTGTTTTGTCTAGATAGTTTTCTTTTCTTATAGCTTTCAAAAATAATAAAAGAGAAAAAATATCTTGATTGTCATTGCACAACTTTATAATGAAATTAATTTTTTATTATTTAAAATGAGCAAAAATACAACCATATAGTGTCAGCACAGTCATAACCTCTTCTTTTGACTACATTTAATGGTCTGGCTCTGTGTTTTTCTTTCAGCACACAGCTGCAGGTGCAGAAGGAGGTGGCCAGTCTTTGGTTTCACCCGGTTCTTGTCTGGAGGACTTCCGTGCCACACCCTTCATCGAGTGCAATGGTGCCCGCGGCACCTGCCACTTCTTCGCCAACAAGTACAGTTTCTGGCTGAGCACGGTAGAGCAGAGCGAACAGTTCAGCGAGGGTCCATCCCAGGAAACACTGAAAGGGGAGCAGTATCGCTCGCGAATCAGCCGCTGTCAAGTCTGCATGAAGATCCTGTGATAGCTTGCAACAGACGCACAGAAAAAGTGACTTTCACAACTAAAGGAGGCCTTTATGGACAAAGTAAACTGACTGATCTGATTTCATGCCCTCGACGTACTTTTTTCTGTTATAAGGTCGGGGGAATAATAGGGTCAAAATGAAAAGAAGTGGAAATGTTTCTCTTTCTGTTCATTAACACTGGTGCTATAGTGTGTTGTTGCTTTTTTGTTATATTTGGGCATATTCACGGCTACCTCGGAGAGTGCGTCCCAGACTCCCAGTGGATGGCACAGGATAGTACATGTTAGCATCATACAGCAAGGTCTCCTTATTTAGCTGGTACTGGCACTCGCTGCTCCATTTCAGTTACAATGTTTATTGGCTCCAGTAGCCTATATTGGTGCTTCCCTAACATTTATGCTAACCACAGCCCTCTTCTCTGTTTACTGTTGGTCAAAATGCACAAACCAGCACTTTGTAGTCCATATAAATGAGTGAAATTGTGCCTCATGAGTATCACTTGATTTATCTAAGCCCAAAAAATATGTATCCTATATGAATTGCACTGAAGTTAATATCTGAAAAAATTTGTAAGTTGGATCACATGCAGCTGATCTAAGTGAATTCATCTTGCCCTTCTAGTGTTCAGTAATATAGAGAGCAAAATAATCTTCTTTGATTGATGAAACCATACAATCCATCAAACATAAATGATCATTATAATGAATACAAGTAATCTCTTGATCTTTTAAGGTAAAGAAATGTGATGCATATCAAATGTTTTTTTCTGGATGCCAAAATGATTCAGTTTATATATTTGTATACTCAAAATATTAATGGCTTTTTGTAACAAAATGTCTAATTCACATCAGACATTGGAGACATTGTGCATTGGAGGACATATATAGACTAGACTTTGAGTTAACCAGTCTCTTAGAGAGATTGATATATAACCACTATGGGCACTAAGCCTTCTGTCTCTCATTGGTAGCCCTGAGTACACATTTTCTATCAATTGCTGTGCATTTCCTGTCAGGTTTGTATGTTAGCATTTAGATTATAGTTTATTTTCTTCATGACATTGATGGAAAGATGTACTTGATGCAAATATAAACAAAGGGTTTGTACATTTATTAATAGATAAAGATTTAATAATGTTTCCCAATTTTTGAACTGTCATTTTCTAAAATAAAGTTTGTACATTCGTGAAGATTGGCTTTCACAAAAGAGACAATTGGCATTTATTGTTGTTATTGTTTATCATGCTTTGGTGTTTAGTTTTAGAACCTGTTAAAAGTTATTGCTAAGCAGCCATTTTTATAAATACATTTAGGCAGTAAGTATGTATTAGGAGTAAAGGTATGTCCAGTATTAATATAGTGGTGTAAATATATGATCTTAATGCTCAATGAATGCATTTATGAATCTGTCTCAAAAAAATAATAAATTGATTTTAAAGAAGTACTTTAAACAGTCAAATTAAATCTCATATTTCACATATTATCCTTATTGCCACATTACTGATGTCATTTGTGTCCTTTTAGGTGACGGCATGTTTATTTATGTCAGTGGCTTGGTAGTGACCTGTTTTTGCAAACGCTTTTCAGCAGCAGTCCCATTCCAGTGCAGTAGAGGGCGATGTGCACCCCAAAAACATACAGTCGCCAACTGTAGCATCTAGTAAACACAAGAGGCTGGACTGATAAACACATTTCTCCTCTGATTGTGCTGCATAATACAGGTATGTAGTGTGTATAAATAACTGCTGTTTATGCTGTTGTGTTAAATCGTGCTTTTGTTTGTCTGATCATGTTACATGTCATCTAAACCACATTGAAGTAAAATCTGGCTTACAGTATTGCTTTCACAGTGCATGTGCAGCTCACAGCTGTTTGCAGTAATGTTCCGAAACGTTATCAGACATAAACTGTGTCTGTACTGCTAGCAGACGAAACGCTTTCGTCACTTGTCACGATTAATCTCACAGTGGACGTAGACAGTAGTCATTTGTGTTATATGGACGGGAGGTTAGTCAGTATTGCTAGTTAATGCAGACCTCCACCCAATACTGCAGGACATGAGATGAGTGATCCATTCAGGAATGCAGGTGTATGTTTAAATGGTTTGATCTTGCATCTGTGTAGCATTTGCCTTTAGTAATGCTTTAGTAAAGAGTATTGAGGCCTGACCAGCCATCTGCCTTTTTAATCATCTTTATTATTTGGTTTGGGTGAATCTCGCCGCTATTTTACTCTGATTTCAAAGAGAAGACGTAAACATACAAGTATCGCATAAAGATGGTAATACTTCAAATTGAACATTAGTTAATGCATTAGCTACCATGAACTAAAACGAACACTACATTTCTACAGCTATTATTATATGTTTGTTAATATTAGTTAATACAACAATAATCGTTTGTTGTTCGTTCATGTAAGTTCATTATGCATAAACTACTGCTAACCGATACATCCCTAACTCTAGTTTATGAAAGAAAAATGCATTCGTAAATGTTCACATTAACGTGTATATTAGTGCATGGTGTATTTATTGTTTGCTCGTGGCTAGTGTAGTTAATGTTAACAGATGGATCTTTATTGTAAAGGGTTACCTATCATTTATATTACCTTGATGGTCCTCAATATGTTCAGACTTCATGTGCAAAATGTTCTTTTAATAAAATATAACCCGACCATTTTTAACACATTTTTAACAAGCTTTACAATAATCATGAGATTGTCGATGTCTTTTTTAAACTTTAGTTACGCTGGAATTTTCGGAGACCGACTCGGACATGTCATATGTCTTCATCAATGACTCGTCGCAGGCCAGTGTACCGTTACTGCAGGCGTGTATCGATGGGGACTTGAGTTTCGCAAAGCGTCTGCTGGAGACCGGCTGCGATCCCAACATCCGCGACCATCGGGGCCGCACGGGTCTGCATCTGGCAGCGGCTCGGGGAAACGTCGACATCTGCCGGTTTCTGCACAAGTTTGGCGCAGATTTGCTCGCCACAGACTACCAGGGCAACACTGCGCTGCACCTGTGCGGTCACGTGGATACTATTCAGTTTCTAGTGTCCAATGGTCTCAAAATTGATATTTGGTGAGATGTGGCATTAATCGATGATTGTTGGTGTCATTATGTTTTTATTTAAGTGTGCGGTTAAATAATTATAAAACATGACAAGTTTCTTAAATATTTACAATGAGAACTAATGAGATAAGTTAAGTGTTGCTTACAGGACTGACTGCATGTACAAATTCTTGACTGTTTTCTTGCAATTAAACAGTAACCACAATGGGTCGACCCCACTGGTTCTGGCAAAGAGGAGAGGGGTAAATAAAGATGCCATACGGCTGCTGGAAGGGCTGGAAGAACAGGAGGTGAAGGGCTTCAACAGAGGAACCCACTCCAAACTGGAAGCCATGCAAATGGCTGAAAGTGAGAGGTCAGGTGCACCCCCACCCTTTAGCTGTTCTTATCTGATACAACAGAAAATAAGCTAGAACTGACACAGTGGTTTATTGTACTGTGTGGAATTCAAATCTCTTTTCTTGCCACTAATTCTGTCAGTGCGATGGAGAGTCATTCACTGCTGAATCCAAACCTGCAGAACAGTGAGGGCGTGCTGTCCAGCTTTCGCTCCACCTGGCAGGAGTTTGTGGAGGACCTGGGCTTCTGGAGGGTCCTGCTTCTTCTGGTGGTCATTGCTCTCCTCTCTCTGGGGATTGCTTACTATGTCAGTGGGGTTCTGCCCTTTTCTGCAAGCCAGCTTGAGCTGGTTCACTGAGGGCTAGTTATGAAGCTTAAAAGCAGATGATTCAAGCTTTAAATTACAAGGAGGTTTGAGTAGACCGGTTACCGAAGATTCCTCGTAGTACAAGATTAGGTCTAATCTGGAGTTTAGAAATGATCTTGTGTTTCTCACATCTGGACTAAAGTGGAGCTGTCCACTAGGTTGGGGCTGACATGTGAAGTATGAGCACATCAAGCATTTATGGGGACAGAAATGTTTTCAAGTACACACCACATGACGTAAACATGTTTCTCACAAATCTTAGCGTTTACTGAACATCTATGGCCAGTTGGTTGAAACAGTGGACATACAGTATCCGTTATCAATGTTTATATAAGCAACATTAGATGACTGTTAGATAGTTTACGTTAGATAGGGCATGACCTTTCATCTAGGCTTATCTTCTCTCTTCCATGACCTGTTTGTGTCTGTATATGAAGTCTTGTAGTGGGATTATGACACTAGACCAGATACTACATATATATGCTTGCCATTGTACTGATAGTATCGAGCTAACTGATTCGTTCATCTTTGATTTACCTATTTTGTTATACTGTTTAAAAATGTTGTATAGCACAACAATAAATGGCTGTCATAAATTTTCACAGATAAAATATGCTAAAAGAAAGTTAACATTCCTGTTTAATTATGTAGTTTAATTATGAGTATTTCTACATAATACAAGTTTGTTATTATGTTTTTGCTTTATCCTGTATATGTAAAAATTGTTCTGTAGATCCATAAAGGTTCTTTTTGTTCAAATAAATATTATTTGATCATAAAAACCTTTTTTATTTTTATTATTATAATTTTAGTGTATTAATGTTAAAATATTGATAGTTATGAATACATGGTTTTGTTGACCATTATTGACAGCAGGTTTTACTATGCATAAACATAAATAGCTGTTTAGGTGTGGTAGGAAATAGCAAGCAAGCATTCAACTTAAATCATAGATAAAGATTTTATTCCCCAACATATTCACTGATGGAAAAGGTCAAATATGCAGAAGGTGCTGGAAAAGTAAAGAATATTTAGAACCTGGAAGATTCTTTCTAAACAGGACAATAAAGGGACTTTCAAAACATTGATCATTCAGGTAACATCACATACATACATAACTATCAAGCATCTGTACACATTTGAATCGTTAGTTTAGTAAATTCATTTGTAAACAGGTCTACTATGTGCACCTTTAAATGATATTGGCTTTTGTCATTAAAAATAACACTATTGATTATTTGCCATTTAAAAATAACCAATACCGGAAAGCTTAATGGGACTTTATCCATGTTTCATGTTTTTATATTCTCCGCAATTAATCACAATAGAAACAAGTTCCCAAAGAAAAAAAAATAAATCCACATGAAACAGACTTCTTATGAATATTCATGAGTAATTATGAGCGGTTATCATTATTGCGTCACTATGGAGAAGAATTGTGCACAGGCGGCWGGCCTATATAAGCCAGTGCGCGCTGGAGAGAGTCGTGGGTTTATAGTTCGGCGTGTACTTGGCTAGTTTTGAGACACTTCAGAGTTCAAAGCACATAGTTAGTTTTGGCACTCTCCAGGTTTTCAAAGCGTTTCGAGTGATGACTGCGACTACCATCATGAGTTCAGTGGTTGTTTTTATCGAAGAGGATCCTTATGCTGTTTCTCGGGCAGAATCTGCCCGGCGGATGGCAGAGGCTTTTTCGGCTCTTGATCGTGGCTTAACCCTCTATCTACATAGACGGGGCAAGTACACGATTGAGATTAAGGCACCCCCTAGCAGCTCTAACCGGTCCGGTGCTCCCGAGTCCGCTGAAGCTCCCCGTCCTGTGAGCAGCAGTCTGGACAGCGGTGCTTGCAACACAGCATCGCTTTCCAGTGTGG
>JAZGTK010007906.1:0-18868 GCA_036877625.1 Ambastaia sidthimunki
GTGTGGGGTTTTGCGTTGTACGCGTAGAATGTTTTTACAGAATTCTGCTTGCAGAGTCTCTATTGGGTGTTTGTCCCATCTGGTGAACTCTTGATTTGTGAGCGGACCCCAAACCTCACATCCATTATGTATGTCTACATGTGGCCAGTGGACTGAATCATGTGAATCATGGCCGCTCAAAGCCTCGGTTCCGGTTCGGAAAGAGCTCCACAGAGCTTTTACTTCTCTGGTGAGAGATTCTCGCAGGGACCCGATACAATCACAACTGTATCACATCGGCTCACTTCCCTTTCCGGCCAGCGTGTGACGTCACGACGCTTCAGCGACGGACCTCGAACTTTAAACGGGATCAAATGAACTGGGGGAAAGGTGAGAAGCGACACATGTGAAAAACAGATGTTTTAACTTTCAGTTTGTGTAAAGACACAAACAAAGAGATGCAGGGGGAGTTTTGACCACAAGCGGGAGACAGACTCCGTGTTATTACAAAGCTTTCATAAACTATAAACGTACACACTTGTGCATTAATGTGTACAGGTCAGTTTATCTGAGGATTGTGTGTTATAACCCGGCAGCTCACGTTATCTCAACCTCCTCAGCTTTTATTAGACTGACTGAATATTGTATATGTTTATATATTAAATACCCGTGGCAGTGTGCAGATGTGTCATCATCACAAAATATTAACAACATGCAGTAAATCAAATAATACAGGATACAATATGTATCATATAGTATGATGTAACGTTTTCAGTGTAGACCAGTAGATAGAATGTAGACAGACTTTCAGTCCTTCATTCGTAACATTGAAGACTGAAATACAGTGTGAACCTGTGATGTAAGAGGTGAATTACTGTACAAATATTACAGCAGAGGGACTGAGAGAAGTGTGTGTGGACTCTTTCTAGAAATGTTTTTCGTTTGCAAAGGCACTGGGTGAACAGTTTTAGGGAGGATTATTATAGGTATTTTGAATACTTGAATGATAATTTGGTGTTTACAGGTTTGAGATGTTATTAGTGTGATAGCAGGGACAGTGTTTCAGTGTGTTATACAGTGTAGAGCGCTCTCTATTGGACAATTATTGAAAGAGCAGATTCTCCTTCAGACATTACAGTTCAAATAAGTCGTCATGTCAGACAAATAAAAGATGAATTTCCTGTGTGAAAACAGCTGACAGCTCTCTGTCGTCTCTGTCATTGTATGATGCAGGACACAGTGCCTTTTTGTCTTGACCTACTAATATATGCAGGATTTCTGGGGCTCTTTACATTAATATAATCAAACACCCTTATATCACCATATATGAAATAATCTTAATAATCATAATAAGTGCTATAATAATCATGTGTTTATTTGTGCAGTGCTTTCATTTACCAATTCAAAAATGGAAATCAATGAATATAGCATTTATTTACGTACAAAGCTGTGGTTTAGATGCACGTGTTCTTGTGCAGTCAGGGTAATCCATATAAAACCTGCCACACCTTGTTAGGCAGCTTTGGTTGCTGAAGTATTTTTTTGTTTGTTTTCTTGATAAGCTTTTAAAACAGTACTTTAATAAAGAGACATAAGCTCTTAACCAAACACATCAGGCCCTTGATGAATCAGAACCAGTTCTAGACTTTATTCAATCTGTTTTGAAAGATTTACATCTTCTATAATTTGTTTATGGAGAAAAAAGCAGGATTTTTACTGTTGTGCTCCATTAGTACTGAAACCTGAATGTGATTTTAAAAAAAGTGTTGTAACAAAACCGACTTATGAAGGTCCAACTTTGATAAGAAAGATCAAACAATTAAAGGTTTGGCCAAACAGGATGTTACTGAGCTTATGAAACTACTTCTCACTTATTGTAAATGAAGTGGAGCTGTTTATCTTTTTATGGGAGAAGTGTTTTAAGAGAAAGTTTAACAATACAGCTGTTGTTCTGTTGTTTGAGCCTTTAACACCATCTCTAATCTTTTTGTTTGTCTGCACTGTTAGATGTTTATAATCTTTGTTTTATTGCATCTTCTGCTTTGACATTAGGCAGGAAGAAAATCCTGCATTTCACGTCAGTTCTGTTGTAGCTGACTTTCTGCAGACACATTTATTGACTTAATCACTTGTCTTGTATCTGACAGTCTCAGTCTGATCGTTCAGGACAGTCAGACTGGGTCAGACTCTTGCTGGCAATAGAAAGTCAGGAGGATACAAGCAGAACCAGAGATGGAAGACAGCAGGGAATGTTCTTAGAAAAAGTTCTCTGAAAGTTATTAAAAAATATTCTTGTAGTAATGTTAGTTGACCGTTTTAACGCTATATATCATATGTATTAAAACATTATTCATTTGTTATTCATTCTAACCCTGTTACAAAACAATCTGTGACACTGATCAGCCTCACGGTGGAAATCCACCCAAGCACCAGGAGACTGAAGCTCGACTCCAGCTAGTGACAGATTGTGTAGGCAACACAGGAAACGTGTCTTTATTCTCCAGATCTCACTGGGGTTTTGTGCATTTCAGTCCAAAGCCATTAGCTTTAAGGTTAATGTTTATGTTGGTGATACATTATTTATTTACAAATTAAAGAGGTCAAAGCTTAACATCATGTTACTCTGATGGCACTAAAACAGAAATCACAGATTCATGATTTTCTGGTACTGAAGGTGTGAGAATGCTGTGGTAGAAGAACAGAAGGGAAACTAGTCCAGTCCAGTCACTATGGAAATTAGATTTAGTTGAGAAAAAAAGATGGATGTTTGCTGGATTTCTGCTCCTCTGTTGTGCTTTTCCAAGTAGGAAGTAGAAAATTCAGACTTACCAAAACCTCAAGTCTGAACAATATGGCTAATAAACTGTGATCACTTACTGACCTCTTATCTATTCCTACTTCAGTTGATTAACCTGTGCTGTCTGAAACAGATCACACACACACACACACACACACGCTTGAGGCACCTGAGATCGGTCACAGAGAGATTTATTATTAGTTTAAAGGTTTATTACAAGCACGTGATGAGAATGGAGGACAGCCCACATATGGGGATCCTAAAAGTTTGTGTGTGTGTGTGTCCCGACACCATCATCTGTCTTGTGAAATATACCACCAATTCGTCATGCAGGCAGATGATACTGCACTATTCCCAAAAAAAGTTTATAATTGTAGAATGAGATTTAGGAATGTTGCTTTATCTCACCAGTCATTTCTGTGAGCTGCATGATGGTCAGATGTTTCATGAAAATTGACTTGTTACAGTCACTAGAACCATCAAACTGACACCACTAGAGAAACACTGTAAAATTATTATGCTGGATATAATTATTTACAGAATATTTGACAGCTTTGGTTGATTTTGGCCTAAGGTTGATGATATACAATAAATATAAACTCAAAACCCTGTTCAGTCAAACATGGTGATCGATATATCTTATCTAACAGCTTGAGTTTTTACATTACAGTGTGCTGTCACCCACTGCCAGTGCCATTCTCATTCATTTCCCATCAGTGTGTACCTGTGGGTGAGTGTGTGTATGCGCATGGGTGAGTTGTCTCTGTGTGTGTGTGTGTTCATGTATGTATGTATGAGTGTTTGTGTGTGTTATCTCTGTGTTTTTGTGTTTGTTTATGTGTGTATGTTATGGAGTAAAACAGCCACAGTGAACAGCCACAGATGTCCTGAATCTCTCAAGATGAGCAGAATTTAGCAGCTTCTTTACACCCGTCTTGTCTTCACTACAGCAGAGAGTTTAAGCTGAGGCGTGTTAAATATGTTCAATAAGTATGTTAGATGAAGTACTTCACACAGTTTATATTTAAAATGTACATGTACAAACGAAGACAGAGAGAGCACGTCACTTCTCTTTTCACCAGACTGCACTGCTTCCATTGGCTGCTCGAATCAAGTTCAAGGCACTGATGGTAGCCTTCAGAACAACCACTGGGTCTGCACCAAGTTACCTAAACTCATTGGTACGGACCTATGTGTCTTCCAGAAGCTTGCGTTCTGCTAGTGATGCCTCACCACAGAGGCAAAAAATCACTGTCACGAACCTTCTCGCCAGTCTCAATCAGAACAGCTGATTCACTATCCATCTTCAAAAAAAAGACTAAAAACACATCTTTCCCGACAACACCTGCCCAGTTAATAGCACTTATCCTACTACTAACACTTCTTTCTTTCTTTCTTTCTTTCTTTCTTTCTTTCTTTCTTTCTTTCTTTCTTTCCATTTATATAAAAAAAGGGGGAACAATTGCACTTGTAAATTACTCTATGCTAGGCTAGGGAAACTGGCACGACGCTTCCAGACTGTTGCCTTTTTTTAGTTGATTTACTGTTTCTATTGTTCTTTCATTTGTAAGTCACTTTGGATAAAAGCGTCTGCTAAATGCCTACATGTAAATGTAGATGTATTTAAGATTTAGACATTATATTAGACATTTACATATTGTTATAAATAATTTAAATGTTTAAAAGTTGTGATTTAAAACTATGATGAAGTACTTTATAAAACTTATTAGGTAAATGTAAAACTGGCTTATTTTGTTGTTGCTAAATCTGATCACATTCTGTCATTTATCAACATGCTTTATTGCACATTTGTTACCTCACAGAGAAAAGAGTAGACGAGGATTAAACACGGAATGATGGTGTTGAGAGGTGAGATGAAGTGTCACATTAAGGATGAGAAAAGAGACTCTGGAAGGTCTCACATTCCACCTCTGTGTGGACTGTTGAATAATTCATGCCTCATGAAAAAATGAATGAGAAGTATGTTAATTAAGAGAGAGAGTTGTGTTTTATAAACTCATCAGCCAACACATTCAACAATGTTAATGTTGTTAATTAAGACACTGATAAATGAAAAGACCAGACAAGAGGCCAATAACAATCCCTTAAAACTACTGCAATACATCTGTAGAACAGGAGACCTGCGATGCTGTGTTTCCAGTGCTGAGGGAGGAAATATGCATCCTTTCTTCTCAAATGTTTCCTTACAGGAGAAAAAAATCTCTTTATTATCTCATATACTGTTGTCATGGATTCAGTGTAATTTAGAAGGGACAATTGAGACAGCTGAGAATATCTTGATTCTGAGAATAGAATAAAAACAGTATAGCGTGAGTAAAGGTTGTGTGTGTGTGTGTGTATAATGCACTTTTTTGCAGTGTGTGATGATCAGGGACGGGGATTCTGGAGGTGAAAGATTAAAGATCATATGCCGTCTTTTTGTGGCATCTTTTTATATGGTGTTATTGTTACATTACACTTGTGTTGGTAAAGTTTGTCTTTTCCGCTTCATCAGTAAACTCTGGACTGTTGACCTGTGAACAGCATCTCTGCTCTCATGGCTGGTGAGACGACAAGTAACAGCCGCACGATCCAACTTCCTCCTTCCTCTTCCTGCTGGTGACCTGGCAGAGGAATGCTGATCTGTAAAGAGAAAGAAGGAGAGAGAGACATTAGGTAAGAGCTAGTTTGGTATGCTGAGAGAAATGTTACTAGAACAAAGAACAAACAAAGCTCAGAAAGTGAAGGTAAAATGTGGTCACAGAAAGTTTGTCCTGCCAGAGTCCTTCAAACCTGCTGAGGGATCTTACAGAAGACACACAGCACCTGTGCTCCAGTAGATACTGCAGACTGTTATCACAGCCCAGATTCTTATGACATTATCTGTGTTCATATACAAGATAAAGAGCACAAATGTTTAGAATAAAATAATCCTATAATTTTATAATTAATATTTCAGACCTCTGTTGAGAACATTCAGGGCCTGATATTGCAGCTATTGTGCACAATTTTTACCATTTATGAAAGATCCATGTTTGTAATGCAGGAAAATTCATCTAAGCAGTCATTCTCTATGTAGGTAGAACTAGCAAATTAAACCATACACATACAAAATCAAATAACTTCTGCCTTGTTGAGTGTTTTGAGTGAAGGTCAGCATGTATCTTCAGTTAATTTTTAGGAAGCTGCGCGTCACCCTCTCAAAGTGAGTGAATTGTGGGATAGACGCAGTGTTGAGTGCAGCATTAGGTAGATTTCTGCCACTGCAGTGGATCATGCGGTAAGCAAACTATTAAATTAAGTTATAAAAATCACTGAAACATGCGGCTAATGTCATTTTGAAATGGCATGTAAGAAACCACAAGTTCCCCTCGAAAAATGGATATCTACATCAATATACATCAGATATCTATCTACATCAGATATCTACAATCTTCAGTGTCCCTCAGAAGTATGATAGCTTTACAACAAAACCTATGAATGCTTTTTTGCTGATATTAAAAAAGAATTAAATTGGTATTAAAGCATAGGTATTAAAATCAGACTCGTTCAAGAGGACCGAAAGTTACTATTGGACTGTTTGCGAGCTGTCACATTCTATCACAGCTGTTTCACGCTAATTTCTGTTCTAGTCGTTACAGTAATTGTCACCAAAGAACACTGAGTGTGTGTGATTATCAAGCCCCCTCAGTGTCTTGATTTGAATCTGTCCAAACAAAGGGCACACATCTGGCGTGACCAATCAGAGAACTGTGTCTTGGTTCACAGCAGAAAACAGGAGATCTGTTACTAACAACTCTGAACTCCTTAGAGAGCCATCAAATAATCTGGACGCACACAGTTACAGTTCACCCTGAACCAGCTCTGACCTCTGTTGCACTTCTTATTCGAATGAAACACAATGAGGGACACTCATTCATTTACACCCAGTCTACACTGTTGTGTGTTTTTTTTGTTTGGTGGTTCCTCCTACTGTGTAGTACACTGTCACAGAGTGACGCAGATTTGTTGGAGAAGGTGTCCATTGTTATATGTCCTGTTCCATGGGGTGGGCTGCCTATTTGTAGTGTCAGAATGTGTGTGTGGTGTATTGTGTGTGTATGTGTGTTTACACAGTGCTCTGTAATTCTGTCGTAATTCTCTCTTCCCACTATTGTGATGGGACTGTTTGATCTCAGCTGCCCTCTGATACGTCTGCCTGCTGAACTTTCATTTTATCTTTTAATTAAACTTTCTTTTATGGGAAATACTTTAGTTTGTCATAAAAAATTTAGTCTGTTATGAAGTATTTTAGTCTGTCTCTCCCCCTCAATTTCTCCTCTCTCTCTTTCTTATCTCTCTCTCTCTTTCTCTCTCTCGCTCTCTCTCTGAGTCTCTCTATTTTTCTCTCTGTGAAAATGTGTTACATTAGAAACCAGTGATGAAGGAAACATTTGCTCTTGTATATTCTGTTTCACTGCCCCAGATCAGTTATTTCAGGCTGCTGTCTGTCTGTGTAGACATCTTGGTAGTGTTTAGAACAAAGCCTGTGTGTTTAATTTGTGAAAATATTTTAAGAACAGCGTGTGTATGAGGGTCAAGGGTCAGTGATGGATTGTTCATTGAGTTATTGTAACTGTGGCGTTGTGTGGCCCTTCCTTCATCCTGCTTTTAAATCCATCTGGGTCGGATGGAAGCCGAGCGTCTGGTTTGGGAATGTTAAAAGGGCAGGTGCACAAGACAAAATAATGTAAAATTAACATTAGTCAGAACGGTCGAACTATTTCAATAAACTTTGACTGGTTACCAAACACTTTTGTGGTAGTGAAAGAGAAGAAATAAAGTAATAATAATAAATGTTATTATTTATTGTTTTATTTATTATTCATTTATGTTAATAATACTATTAATTTGTTTAGAAAGACGCAAGGGAGAGTAATTGATGACAAACTTTGCATTTTTGGGAAAGCTTAAGTTTTAAACAAATTGAAATGTAAGTTGGTATTTTCTAGGTTTTCAGTGGTGGTTACATGTTTGTTAGCGCAGTGCTGGTCGATCTGTATATTGTTAGGGATGTTTAAACATTTAGTTAGTGGGTTATTCTCCAGGACTGGGGAAAATCAATATAAGGGAGGACATGTTTTCAAAATGGAGGTTCTTAAAACTTCACTCAAACACAACCACACGTTTCTCATTGACTCAGCTGGTAAATATTTCTGTGGCTTATTTCCCTCAGAATAGTTTCTCAGATCGTGGTGACCGTGATAAAAACGTGAACAGAGTGACCTGAGACGTTAATTGTTTTTAACCGAAGACCAGAATTGCTGTCAGAAAACAAGAGTGTCTGAAAATAAGAAAGCAAATCATAAATTATATTGAGGTTTATACTTCAAACAATTATAAATCTGTCAGTCGATCAACACAAGTTCCTCAGATTTGTTTAAACAGGTATTTAGATTTACATATTTTAAAACAACAGAAATATTAAAACTGGTTACATTTAAACATTTAAAATGTAAAGGGTAGAATTTTAGGCATTTCGTTTTTTATCATGTTACGTCTAAAGTAAACATCTGTACTTCTAGTTTAAGACTACATTTACATGAAATGCGTTTGACTGCAGTGAGTTCTGTATTTTGTCAGTGTATCTTATTGGGAATGGAACTCATAAGCTCGTTATGCAGAGCATGTGTCTGTTACAGGAACACTTAAAAAAGTGACATGTTTTTGTCAGTTATGGTTACCCATACCTCAACTGCATAATTTATAGTAGTATTCTTACAGGAACACTTGCAAGAATGCGAATTTAAGATTAAATGTTAAAGAATTGATTGAAATAAGATTACAAACAGGTTTGAACTTTTTCTTGTTTGAGCATAAAGCATTTTAAAATTTCTGTTTTGTGGTAGAGTTTGGTGTCAGTAATGTCACGCTCACAGGTTTTTCTGTAAAGCTGCTTTTAATAATTATTATTTACATGAAGTGATCTGTAACTTGAGCACATTTTTTTCTACATTTATGAATGTCCTAAGCACATGAACACAGATAATAGAATAATATTATTATTAATATATATAATTATTAATAACTGAAATAACCTTGTTTTTTACAGTGAACATCAACCTTTTACCACATATAACACTGCAGATCTAACCTGTTTATTTGTCTTACAATACGAGCTGCTTGTGGTGCTTTAAATGGTTTATTTTGGACGGAGCAGCAACTTCCTGTTGATCATGACTGTTGCTCCTCCTTAAAGCTGACATGAGTTTACCTTTAATACTGATCTGAGATCAGCTGCACCATAGCATGTATTGTTAGGAATATGAGAAAGCAGTCCTCAGATCAGTAGTGTCTGTTGCAGTGTTTTGAGATAACTGCATGTCTGTTAATGTTGTTTATTTATATAAGATGTGTTTAGGGTCACCTTTGCTGAGTCAACGTGTGCGTGTGCGAGCGTGTGCGCGTGTTTGTGGTGTTTAGATAGTTTTGCCAGAGTGTGTTTGGCTGACACACATATGTATGACCTCATATTAACTGAAATGTTATTTTTGACTCCGCAGGCCTGTTTAAAAAATGACTTAAAATTGTGATCTTTACTGAAATATCTTGATAAAAAATGTTTATCATGTGGTACAAATCTATCAAACACCTCACTGTATATCATATTTTATAAAAACAGCCATTATTTGTAGTGAAATATTAACAAGTTAAGAAGTTCTGAACTTGTTTATTGACTGTGATTATTTAACTTTTGAAGCACATTGAGATGATGTCTGAACAAATTATGTGGAGTAAAGTTTTTTTGGTCAACCTAAAAGTAAATAATGTTGTCCTGAGAGAACACAGAGCCAAGGTGAACGATCTGCACAGATAGGACATGATGTGATGTCCACAGGTCACAGGCTGGTAACATGATTTGGACATTTACTGCCGTAACTCTTCTCCGGCGTCTCTTTCCCTCCTTCACACTGATACACTGACACAGAATCAAGAACTCAATCCCAAATCAACACCTCAGTGTACTGAATAAAAGATCAGACTGCTCTGATAAGATAACCACGCTGAGACACGCGGTTTTTAATAAATACTGTCTTGCTGTAAACGAATGTACAGTATATTGTTCAGTATATCACCTAAAACACTTGTATACAATATGGTATATATTAAGCAGCTCTGATTGTGTACTGCACATTGCTAAAATACACTGTAGTGGGTCACCTGCTGTAGTTTGTTATTTCCTAGTTAAAAAATTGACCTTTGATACTTGCTTTTGTCACCACAAACACAAGGGCACTGAACTCTGATTCTGACTTTGTGTCCAGGAGAGTCATTGTACCCTGACACTGACTGCAGTGTTATCAGACTGATCAGATATTCTTCACCCCAGAGTTTCTCATCCCTCAGTGTGTCTGGACTAAACATTATCAGATGCTTCTGATAGACCTTCAGCAGTCAGAAGCTTGACCTGTCAGACCCTGGTGCACTGCCTCACTGTCTACTGTCTGCTTAGGGAGCTAAGATAGCATACAGACCTACATGGAAGCTCATATGATTGATTTGGAACGCTCTATACAGACAGCAGCTCTGAGCTTCAGATTTCTAATGTTTTAGCCTATGAGTCTTAAAAACTCATAGGGTAAAAGAGTCCATTTTTAATTGCATTAAACTATTTGACCTATGGAAACTGTGGAAACGTCTAAGACACAGTTGATCTCTAAATGAAACAGCTGATGTAGGAGATGTGAAAGTGAGTTTACAGGGACTCTACTGCATCAGGAGACTGTGTGTGTGTTTGGATGTGTGCTTGATTATAACAACTCAATTTACCTCTGATTTTTGTAAATGTTTGTTCACATTGTTTGGTGAGTTCATGTAGCGCAATTCACAAATGCTCTTAATTTAGTATCTGATGGGTAAATTGGTATAAATGGGGGTATTTTGGTTTTCTAGGGGGGGTTGAATGACCGTCTTTGTTTCAGGTGGTTACCATGTCAGAGAAAACTGGAGAAACAAGTTTTACCAGCAGACTTAGACATGGACACATGGTCAAACACAATGGTCAGTGAAACATAGCTTTATATGTATCTGTCTGTCATGTGTCCTGTGTCAGCACCTACATCCTGCAATGAGACCCCAGACTAAACACGACCCTCAGGGTCTGCAGTAAAGGGCATCTCTGTTTTACCTCAAAGCTTCGTGCTGTGACGTTCTTGCTTTCTTTGCTGTCCTGCTCATGACAAAACCTCTTTTCAGTCTGCTCTGACTTCAGTTTGGAGGAAAAGAAAAGAGGAAGATCTCAGGAGATATGAGAGCTGCTTAGGAGAATCCTGAGGAAATACGTAAGACTTCTGATAGAAATCAAGAAGCTTCTGTGTGTTTAAGCAGAAATGAAGTAGAACATCAGTGAGGAGCGATTTAAAAACAGAGATGTACATCTGAGAGAATCTTATGCACCAGCTTGATGTTACTTAAATCTGGCTTTATCTTCTGGCCCAGTGGCCAGTTTGGGTATTTGACACTAAAAATGGTTAACACAGGGTCATTTTTAATCCAGGTTTAATGTAATCCTGGTTTATCTTTCTTTAGTTTTAAGCATTCTCTGGATACATGCCTCAAGCTCTTCAGGTTCTGTTGCTGGCAGATCTAATGCTAAATGTCTGTGCAGTGGCTGTAAAACAGCTACAGCTGTAGCACCCAGAATGAGTCTGACAGAAATGTATTCGATCTTGTGTTTGTGCTGCTGGCTGACAGATCAGATGTTGTGAGATTGACACATGCAATTGAAATCACACTGGGGTAAATGTTACAGGTGTTACATTACAAATGTTACAGCTTGCTCATCTAAAGGGATTATAATGTCTGTACACTGCACCCCACGTGATGGCACCTCTGCAGGCTGTATTTCAGCACAGGATCTGTGTCTTCGAACAGATCACACTGTCAGCAGTGAAATGTCACAGCTGTTTGGTGTTTTGTTATGGTCTTCAGAAAAACAGTCATCGACTCCCTCTGTCATCCCCTACAAAGGTTTATCATGGTATCTGTCAAAATCCCATAAGGATTAATGTAATTAATACTTGAAATACTTCTGGTAACTCGCTGTTCACCATCACTGCCCTCTGAATCGATATATTTTCTATATGAAGAAACTATATCAAGTCAGGGTTAACTTCTATCTAACCTTGAATGCTCATGCTAAAGCTAATAGATCAATGAATGAACAAATCTGATTTAAAATTAAAATACTATAAGTTTATTATACTGAAATTCATCATCATTAAGAGTTGCAGTAAATTGTAATTTTTCAGTGCATTTAAAACTGACATTTTGATGACGCTAATGATGTTATTATGTTATTATGTAAAGTTTAAAGACAAAAACAGCAGCCCTAAAAATAACACACGTGCATAAATGTGTCAAAATAAACAATGTCTACATCTGTCATTAGAATAAAGTGGCACAGCTTCTGTATTTAACAGTTTGCACAGATACAAGGTGACTTCAGTCAGAAAAGAGCATCATTCAGTGTGTATGAGACAGAAACACAAATCCTCACAAATCACCCCAACAACAGTATCCAAAACAGGCTTAATAACAGTTTGTGTGTAAGAGGAAGCGTGTAGTGAAATATCATGGCAAAGCCTATCTGTGGAACACATCCAGTATGTGTTCTAACAAACCACAGACAGTGTTTTGACTGTTTAACATTGATTGTTTGTATGAAGTGCATTTCCTAATTGAATTTGAAGTGTGAATCTGGAGTCTGTGTGAATGCTCCCATACACTCAATTCACAAAAATGAACATTCTGTGATCATTTACTCTCCCTTATGATGAAGGAGTGAAAATAATGTTTGTGCCTGAAAGCATCAGTTTAATTGTAAAGAAAACAGCAACAGTTGTGTGTGTTTGTGGGATCTACTGTGATCTATTCTCAGCAGAGATGTGAAGACTGTGACCTTTCAGACCTCATTCCTTTGCTTTGTGTGTTTGTATCGAACAATTCCAGAAACCGTGCTGTAAATATAGCCTGTGTGTGCGTGTGCGCGCTGCGGGTCTCTATGATAAAGAAAGGTCATGCGTTTATGTCCCTCCAGCGCTTCACACAGGTTTCAGTCCAGCTCTATTGACAGTTATGAGCACGTGTCTGTTTTGCATTCTAGTCATGCAGTCACGTCTGTGGTTTGTCTCCTGTTTGGCTTTTCTCTGGTTGGTCTGTTGATCTGATGAGAACTCATTGTGTAATTTGTGTGAATACTGGTTTGGTTCTAGTTCAGAAGTGACAGGCTGAATGTTGTAATGATTGAGGTGAAGAGAAATACAGTGCTGGCCAGGACAGCCGGACCACCGGAGTGATATACCGTACGTCCATTACGAGACTGCACAGGTCGGAATGTTCCCACCATTAATTTCCCATCACGGAACTTCAGGGAAGAAAATACCTGAAGCTAAAACAGTCATTTTAAACAGTCAGTTTATGACTGATAAGCATTTAACAGTAGGGTGTAATTTAAACAAAAATAAATACACTTAATAACTTCAAACAAATGAATAGAATGCTTAGTACATAATCAAAGTCAATCGTTTTACATTGTACTGATAATTCAGTGGTCATTTGTTTAAAACCTTTTTTTGCCCTAATGTTTATGAAGTTGTGATTCATCTTGAGGCTGGTTGGTTTGGTTCATTCAGATCGTTATTGAAAAGGAAAGGTGATTTTAGAATTACCTGTTCTCTGTGGAGAGGAATGGGGTTGTCAAAGACAGTCCAGACCACAGCTTCTGTGCAGCCCGGCGTGGTCAGAGAGCCATCATAGCGATAATAGTTTGTCATATTTACTTCAGACAGAATGAGCTGATTGAGAGAGATCTTATGAAGCGTCGTGTTTCCATCTGAGAGAAAGATGGGGGTGTTTTTCAATGGGGGATACATTTGTAAAAATGTTTTCAGATGTGAGCTGAGGCCAGGATGGGAGTAAACTCCTCCCCCAGAAATGACATATGAAGAATGACAGTAACACTGCGCAAAGTTAACCTGTAATTCATCTGCATAGAAAGTTTTCCCACCACAAAAGATGATTTAGACAAGCTTTCAGCTCAAACAGCAAACAAGAATTCATGTAAATGCTTGAACGAATTCAATTCAAATGTTTTATTGAAAAGTTTAACTTGAAGTTGTTACGTGACAGCATGCAGTTGTTTGAGGTTATGCCATGAACTCACTTGTATTCTGAATGTTCTTCAGGGCATGTGTGACTATGTCATATTTTTTGTTTGGGCTGCTTGACTCCTGTCAGAAAGAAATCATGTTTTTACTGCACAGTAGGTGTTTAAAATCATGTCTGATTGAATTTCACAAAGTTTTAAAAGTACAATACTGAGAGTCTCAAACCTCGTACAAGAATCCCAACACTGCAACACCAGAGGAGTCTGTCAGTGCATCTTCTAGCCTGCTGAATTTTTGTTTCATATGCACAATATGAAGCTAAAGAGAGAGGTAATACATTCAATAATTACATTTATTCATATACATTTTATATCTCTCATATACATTATATTGGCTTTGTTAGCACCACTCACCTCTGTTTATACACTTTGAATAAAGATGTCATGTTTTGTGGTGTTGGTCATACCTCCATAGGATACTGCTCTCCATCAATGGTGTGTTCGGACCCTGGGCCTCCGTTTGTGCCCCAGTGGAGATGAAACTGAACGGCCTTATACGTTTCTCCCAGATTTCCTCCAGACACTGTAGCTGTGATGGGTATATTGACCTGAACTGAAATGAAGATGACATTGTAACGGTTGTAACTGTGACATTGTAACTGTTTTGAAGCGGTTGATCTTCTGCTGGTGTTCAGTTTATCATCTTACCAGAGTGGCCGTTGTTCCTGATAGTGCTGTCAAAAACGGTCTGATAGCCGGTAAATTTGAAAGGCGTGAGTCGCTCATCCAGCCTGGTTTTTTTCGTCACAATGTTGATTGGCGACTGTCTGGTGCCTCCACATTCTGCAGTCACCTCACTCCAGCGATCTGGACCTTGAAAGATGGAGATGTTCCATTAGGTTAAGTTTAGATACCGTGGTGAAGACTCAAATGTAACTGTGTGTCTGATGAGCAGTTTTGTCTGTAAACAACGAGGGCTTGGCGTTTCTGCAAGTAGATGTTTGTCTTACCTTTACAATGAGCATCACAGCTCACTTGTGTTTGGTAACACCAATCTGTGCAGAAGAACAGAAGAATTGTTAACTCGAGTAGTGAAATTCTTTTTAATTCATTTACTTTTTAACTTTTTTTTAATCCATTGTACTGGTTACTGAGAAACCTGACTTAGAATCTTAAGGTTTAAGTAACATTAAGTAACAAAAACCTCCTTTCTCAGAATCATATTATAATATTTCAAGAGATGTCACAATGATCACAAAACAACATTTTTATTATAAAGAAATGTCAGTCTCAAACTTTTGTCTGCATGTAGTACAGAAGAAATTTTAAATAGGCAATATAATAATTTAAAATATAAAATAACTTTTTCCTTGAATATTCAGTCTTTCCTATGCCATAACATTTGGCTCTTTACCCATAATGCCTTGACCTTTGATATCATAATTAAAGAAGTAACTTTTTTCCTCAAAATAAATAATACATTTTTCTAAAAGGAGTTAACAAATGAAGGTAATAGGTTAATAATGTAGCACTTTATGATCAGCTGAGTTAGTGGCACAACCTAACCTGAGATTGACCTGAAAAAGTCACAAACACATGAGACACGCCGGGTCTCGCTACTTTTTCTACTTTAGTTACAATGTCAGTTAAATGTATCATTCAATGTTTATGAAACGCCTCTTCGATTGTTTGGCTGTTAGGTAGTTTTATTCTCTCATAAACAAAGAATTGTTCTCATATCTGCAATCTATTAGTTGTTATTCTCCACCATTCAACTGGCTTTAATACACAGGAATCAACTTTCTATTGTTGAAGTGAACAGACATCCAGTTGAGGGTCCAAGACTCCTTCTGTCCTAGTGTCTGCTCATACACGACTCCACATCATACGGGTCACATTTTTTAACCTTATTTTATTAATATTTTACAATGGAGATGCATGTCTCCACCTCTGTGCTGGAACAAATATTTTGACCGTATCTTAGAAATCAAATATTTATGAAAAACACACATGCACCATTGAAACAAACGGGCCGGGTCGGGCGTTTTGTTATTTCTGAGTTTGGTCCCACAGATCCATGGCTTACTTGTGGAAGTGAATGTTCTACAGAGGAAGTGTTAGTGGAATGGCACCAAAGCCTGGTCTTTCTACCCCATCTGTGATGTCATTTCCTTCTGTGGGCACATGATAATCAGACTCACAAAGAAAGTCAAAGAGAGGGCATGTGAATGGGCACCAGAATCCAAAGCATCCTTTCTCCACTAACACCTGATGTTGACCTGCCGTCTCCAGTGGCCGCTGCCCGCCGTCTGAATCACAATGTCAGGAATATGATCTAAACCTTTGTGTGCTGCCTTTTCCCAGAATGCATTGTGTTGTTTTCCTCACAGTAGCATCCAAAGAAAGGTCAGTGTTTATCTTTGGTGTGTTGGTGGTATGTTAAACTTGTGCTAAGGCACGAATGATCCTCCAATTATGGTGAGCGGAGGTGCGACATCGCTGTTCTAAGGAATGAAACGTATGATTTTTGCCTGATAAACAACCACCACAACACCCTAGTAACTGCACAGCAATGTTCAGTTTAGGCATTTAGCAGACGCTTTTATCCAAAGCGACTTACAAATGAAAGAACAATCGAAACAGTAAATCAACGAAAAAAAGGCAACAGTATGGAAGTGTCGTGCCAGTTTCCCTAGCCTAGCGTAGTGTAATTTTTAAAGTGCAAAAAAAATTTTTTTTTTTTGAAAGCAAGAAAGAAAGAAGTAGGAAGATAAGTGCTATTAACTGGACAGGTGCTGACGGAAAAGATGTGTTTTCAATTTTTTTTTAAAAAGTAAGTAAAGATTCGGCTGTTCTGATTGAGACTGGAAGGTCATTCCAGCAGGAGGGAACAGTCCAGGAGAAGGTTTGTGACAGTGATTTTTTGCCTCTGTGGTGAGGCACCACTAGCAGAACGCAAGCTTCTGGAAGACACATAGGTCCGTACCAATAATACAGAATTAATAAACAGCTCGTTGATCTGTAGGACGACAGGGTTTTGTGTGTACATCAACCAGAACAAAAAACCTGCAGTAATATGTTACTTGCTTGACTTCTCTGAATCGTGCACTTGATAGTGTATGATATATAATCTGCACACAAAGAGTTTACATGTACTGTAGGTTAAAATCAGATCAGGGTACAAAGAGTTTCTGCAGTTAGACAGCAACACTGATCATAACCCTTTCAGCCACTACAGGCATATTACAAAATACATTTAAGTTTAGGTAAGCTGTTACACTATTAGATATACTAAACAACGTGACTATGTTTAGACTACTGCATAACTCACATGATGTCTGGATAATATTTATTGTGCAACACACTTTTCAAAACCTACAGAGCTGCCCTCTTCAGCAACATTTTAGACATCACCGGTGCACTTTTGATCCAGGGTAGACTTTTAAAACTAAATATTCAAATATTGAATCATTATCATATGATATTGACATTAAATAATTTTGTCATCTTTCATTTAGCTGACACTTAATGAAAGTCATTTACAGTTGGCTTATCACAAGTTAAGTTCCTCTGGGGTAACTTGAGGTTGAGTGTGTTAAGCAAAGAAACAATGTGATGATAGTTGAGTAATCAACCTTGAACCTGCAAACATTTAGTAACTAGTCGGGGATCTTTAATCTGCCCATTAATATTACTAATCTTTAAGTAATTGACTGCTGATAAGTCACTAGTAATGGTGTTAGGATTAAAGTGACTTTGTGAGTTCAATCTTATGTGAGATCAAACTGCTTATATCTGGAATTGTGTCTTCTAACGTACGGCCCCAAAAAGTATTTGACTACTGAAATCAATGTCAGTGCAGTGAAGTTATTCCGTTTGTTTTGATTCATGTGGATTTATGACGTTCACACTGTGTTTAAGTTATCGGAGGAGAGATTAGCGTTCCGCTGTAGCCATAGCAACAGCATTATTACCGACATACATGCTGCTGTTACTTACAATTTCACTGTATATTTACATCCTAATGATTATTAATTATAGCGACTTTACTGTTTAATTTCACTGTCTGCAAGATGGTTTGGTTAACTGTGGCACAGAGACGTCTGAAATCATCTGCATGCTGCAATGAATGTTGATGATTTTTTATTGCTATTTATGATGCGCATTTATGATTTATTATTATTATTATGATTTATGGTGTCTATTTATGATGAGTATTTATGATTTATTATTGTTTATGGTGGTTATTTATGATTTATGATGATTATTTATGTTATATCTCTGGATTCTAGATCTGTACAGACGCGAGAATTGATTTTGTTTTGTGCTTTAATCGCAGATGACTGAAAGTTCTGAATGTTTCAGATAAAAACTTGCTGACGGGCTGCCTGGGTAAGACTGAACATCAGCTAACCTTATATATATCTGTATTCAGTGACGTGCAAAAGTTTGTATTTAATTTAACAGCAAAACCACATTTCCATTTTGATTTCTAACAGTAATTTGCATGATTTATTGATCGGGTATGCGTTGTTGTCTGTGCAATTTATATCGCTTTAAATATACGGCTTTAAATATAACTAGAAGACACGATAACAATCACAATTTACAGTAAATTATATTACAGTAACACAAGTTACAAGTTATTAATATCAACTATTGTTCTATGGATTAATTAACTTACTTGAATTAATTAATTAACTTACTTGAATTGTTTTGTAATAAAGTGCCTAAAACAAGGCAATTGGTAAATATTATTCACTGGTTAATTTTCTGTGAATGAAGCAGACCGCTGACAGTTAAATGCGCTTTAGTTATACATGGTCTAATAAATTGAATGTAAAGCAGAGATACATTTATTTCGATTTTATTATACTTACGTAATCAGCGTATGAAAATGTTGTATCCTAATAAACATGAAAATTCTCCAAAGCATCAAAAAAGTT